>JABUQX010022402.1:0-7500 GCA_015478945.1 Trachelipus rathkii | reverse complement strand
GTCTTCTTGCAACGGGAATAAAAATATGAAAAAATCGATTATCTGAAAAATATCGATTTTTTCCATACCATAACCAGTAGTTTGGGGACAGTCTCACCTCCATCACCCTTTTCGATATGAAGGAATAGAGTTATAGTTCTGAAACTTGGAATATAATCTAGTGTAGTGGGATAGGACGGAATCCGTGTAAATTTTCAAGTCTGTGGATGGTATATAGAGGGGGGTCAACCCCGAGAGCATAGCCGCTACGCCCTTGTTACGGCATGTGGGATGAATGAAGATTAGGCTTATGTGGAGGATTGATAGCCCGAAGGGCTATCAATCCGACAAACAGACAAAACCGAAGGTTTTGTCTATGTTTGTCTGTGTTTGTCTATGTTTGTTTGTGTTTGTTTGTATTATTTATTATTATTATTACATCGAAGATTCGTTTTCCCGAAGGGAAAACGAATCTGAGTTGAAAATCATCCTCAACATATGCATTTCTGAATCCGACTCCGAATCCGACTCCGACTCCGGCTCCGGCTCCGGGCGCTGTTCTTACTCCGGGCGCGGTTCCGACATCGCTTCAGTGTGTATGTTTATTATTATTATTTTTTTTTTTATTATTATTATTATTATTATTATTATTATTATTATTATTATTATTATTATTATTATTATTATTATTATTATTATTATTATTATATTATTTCTATTATATATATATATTCTTCGCATCCAGTTTCTGAGTTCGATATATATCTACATGGGTTAAGGTAATAAACAGTCGTATAACAACAATGTTGGTGTCCCTATATAGGTTATCGAGGGGTCGTAAGAGTTCCGAATATGATGGTTATAAGACCGTATAGGGTGTCTAGGACCCCCAGGAAGGGAATCCCACCCCAAAACATTAAATATTGATTGTAGTAACTGAAACTTGATATACAACATTTTTAGGTTTTGTATCTTAGGTGTATACGGGGTAAAATTGACCTGATTTGATCAAATTCCGGGGACTCTAGCCCCACCAAATCCGAAATATTGACATATAGAATGATAAAAACTCGTATACAACCCTTCTGAGGATGTATCTTAGATGACCCCGGGTTTTTAATTTATTTCTTAAAACTTTTTTAGTTTTTTTTTTTTAAAGAAAAACTTTTAATTTTAACTTTATTTCTTTAAAACTTTTTGTTTTTACTAAAAATTTTATTCTTTTTATGTTTATATTTTAAAAAATTACATTTTTACATAAACTAAAACAGTAAAACAGTAAATAAGCAAAGTTTACATCAAATAAAAGTAACATAACATAACCTGATGTAAAAATATAATGTATAACATCAAACCTAACAAAATACCTACTTGGCAACAGGAAAGTAACTGACGTTGCTTACAGCCCGTACCATATTCACCACTTTTTTTTTTCAAACAGATCTCTAACATATCACTATTATTTTTACATTAACATAAGTAAAACATTAACGTAAAAATTTACACACATACTCGCCACAAATATAAATGCTGGACGTAACCAAAAGTTTTTTCACATCAATAAAGCTACATAATCATTATCCTGAACTAGGATATATACGCACAATGACAAAAATACCTAATCATACCTTATGATTCGAATAAATGACTAACATAACAAAGTTTCATACTTAACAACACTAAAGCAACTAACAATGCATACAGAACGACCATGTACGAAGCTGATGTGGTTCCTGTTTCACTAGAGTTATCAAATACAAATCGAGAAATTGTTTAAACTCCTCCCACTTTTCGAAATATTACGCAATACCTATGATTCTTGTTTGGTTCGTTTTCGAAACATTACGCAATACTTATGATTCTTGTTTGGTTTTCGTACCTCCTAACATAATTAAGCGTTAATCTTTCAAACTAACAACAGTAACATTTTACATAAATTTCTCACAACATTGGTTAATTATCATACAGAGCTGCGAAAGTTATGCTAACGTAACAAAGTTTCCACATCAATAAAGCTAACATAGCGTAACATGAACTAAGAAAATGAATGCACAAAGACAAACATAACACATCTTAAGCACGAATAAACTGTTACATTAACAAAGTTTTCCACACTCAAAACCAGTAAGCAACTACATGGTTATGCAAAACGTAACGCTAATCTTAATTTTTCAAGACATAACTCTAACATATTAACGTAAATCTTACATGACACAGTAACATTTAGCAAAATTTATCACAACATTGGTTAATTATCATACATGACCAGCGAAAGTAATGCTAACATAATAAAGTTTCCACCTTAATAAAGCTAACATAGCATCAACTGAACTAAGAAAATAATGCCCAAAGACAAACATAACACATCTTAAAGCAGGAATATGCATCAACATTAACAAAGTTCCACACTTAACCACTATAAAGCAGAGCGAAGCGGAGTGGTATGCAAACGTAACCTAAATCTTACTTTTCAAGCTAACTCTAACTATATTAACCGTTAATCTACACTAACACAGTAACATTAACTAAAATTTCTCACAACATTGGTTAATTATCATACAGACCAGCGAAGTATGCCTAACGTACAAAGTTTGCATATATAATATATAAGCCTAACATAGACATCTATTTTTTCTGAACTAAGAAAATATGCACAAAGACAACCTAGCCCATCTATATAAGCAGAATAACCCTGTTAACAATTTAAACAAAGTTTCATACTTAACACCAGTAAAAGTAACTAACATGGTATGCAAAACGTAACTTATTCTTACTTTTTCAAGCATAACTCTTAAACATATTTAACTTAATACTTACACTAACAACACAGTAACTTTTAACTAAAATTTCTCACAACATTGGTTAATTATCATAACAGAGTGCGAAAGTATGCTAACGTCAAGTTTCCAACATCAAAAAGCAACATAGCGTAACATGAATAAGAAATAATGCACAAAGACAAACCTAGTCACAACTTACACACAAATAAAGCGTTAAATTAAACAAAGTTCCACTACTTCAAAACCAGTAAAGCTACTAGGCATGGTATGCAAAACGTAAACTAATCTTTACTTTTCAAAAGCATAAAACTCTAATCATATTATACGTTATTCTTACACTGCACGTAACATTTAACTAAAAAATTTCTGCACAGAACATTGGTTAATTATACTGATCAACGAATATACTCTAACATAACAATGTCTCACTAATAAAGCTAACATAGCATCATATGAACTAGGAAATAATGTGCAACGACAAACCTAAACACCTACGCCCTAATAAACTGTTAACATTAACAAAGTTCCACAAATTAAACAGTAAGTAACTAACTTTACATACAAAACGTTAACCTGTTCATACTTTTTTCCAAGCATATCTCTTAGCAATTTAAACGTTAATCTTCATTGACACAGATAACATTTATGAAAAATGTGTCATAACCATACCTAACCATCATAATACCTAACAGAGTAAATACGAATTAAAGTAAAAGTTTTTAGACTTATCTCTTTTTAGACTCGCGCCTCCTTTCAGAAATACCAACTCTAAAGCATAGAAAAATGATTTTAAACGCTTTTAACTATTTGCATAAAGTTTGAATGCAAATACTTATTATATTTTTGACCCCTGGCAGGAATACAAGCAATGTAGCAATCGCCATTCGGTTTACGATTAAATATAAATGAAACATCGTTGGGAATAACGAAACTCCTCATGAAGATATCAACACCAAGCGTAGAGATTGCAAGGGAGATGTCAACGTATCAACACAGCGAAAAACTATCCTACTGAAAAGAAAATAGTGTATAAACATCCCTTAAATGTAATGAGATTTTTTTTTCTTTCACCCAATCAGAAGAAAGTAAACAGGAATACGACGTACGAACGAACCTTATCAGTTCAAAAGGGTATATATTCTCGTTCGACAACAACAGCAACAACAATAACATAGTACAAAGATAGTTCTTTGGATACTAACCAATGAATATATGCTAACGTAACATTGTTTTCACATTAATTAAAGCTACCTTGCATTCACCTGAGCTAAGAAAAATAATGTAGCAACGACGAAATCTACACAACTTAAGCACGAATAAACTGTTAACATTAACAAATTCCACACTTAACACCTGTAAAGTTATACTGACTTGCATACAAAAACGTAAACCTATCATCTTTTACCAAAACATATCTCCAACATATAACGTTCAATTTTACAAATTGACACAGTAATATTTTAGCAAGAATTTATCATAACCTTGTTTAATTATCATACAGAGCAGTGAAAAGTGCGCTAACGTAAGAGCTTTTCGAATAGATTGAAGTTTGCATACCTAAGCCCTGAAACTAAGAATATTAATGTACAATGACAAACCCAACACACCATCATATGCATGAATAAACCACTAACATTAACAATTTCGCACTTAACAACAGTAAAATGTACATAACACTTCGTCCAATAACGTAACGCCCTATTGCAGACTTTTTCAGCATATCTCTGACATATCAATTGTTAATTTTACATTAACATCGTAATAATTAACAAAGTTTAGCATAAACCTGTCTAATCATCATACTGACAAGAATATAATGCTGACGTAACAAATGTTTTACATCAACTTCGTAACATTTAACAAAAAATTCATCATTACCTCGTCTAAATATCATAATTCCCAGCGAATAATCGCAAACATAACAAAGTTTTAACCAAACATAACAAAAAATAACAAAATTTTATCCAAACATAACATAAAAATAAGTTCTTTGAGTAAAATATCACATTAAAACGTAATAATTTTACTGATTTTAAAAAGCATAAATCAGTAAATCAGTAAATCAACCACCCATCCCTCAGTCCCCTCCCGTCCCACTCACCTATGATCTATTGAGCTATTGATCAAGTTAGTTTCATGTAATCAATTTTTGGACAAACATATACATAAAATATGTTCTTTATATATCTAACCTACGAATATATGCTTAACCAACAAAGTTTTAGCATCATAAAGCTAACAAATCTAACCGCTACTAGAATATTAATTGTCATAATGCAAACCTAACATACTAAGCGTATGAATAATCATCTAACATCCTGAAAATAATTCCCTATTGATCAAGGTAAACTAGCTAACAGATCATACAATACTCAATATGTTCCCACTTTTCGAGCATATTAGCAAACAGGTAAAGGCGTATTATCTAACAAAATCCTTAACAAAGTGACCAATCTATCAAAGAAGCCACCCATTTGAACTATGGAATTACACTATCTTCATCAAGTGTACTCCGTTTGAGAAATCATCATTTGAAACTGTGAATAAACGTAGACATTAGCATAATTAGGGCAAACCTAACATTATTCACAAAAAACTTAACTAAGGTTCCACATCTCTAACACATCTCGTCCAGTTAAACACAGTAATTATCTTAGCAAAACTCATCATTTCCTCTAACAATCTGTTATTTCCCACATTGTCATAGTATATTTAACATACGTACTTAACTTACGAATAAACAGTTTTTCAATTAACCAAAAGTATCTAAAGCAACACATTACCTTCCGAGAAAAAACCCAGGGGGATGCGCCCCTTGAATGGGTGTGAATCCTGCGAGGGGGGATCACTCCGAAGGGTGTAAGCGGGCTTTGGGCCTCAGCCCGAATGGCTGAGGCCTTACCCCTCCTTCTGAGGGGGTAAAGCCCGCTTTACATCTCCCCTCGCAGATTCACACCCTTTCAAGGGGCGCATTCCCTGGGATTTCTCTTGGAAGGTATAAATTGGGTGTTGCTTTAGATACTCTTGGTTAATGAAAAAAAACCTGGGTTTATTCGTAGTTAAGTACGTTATGTTAATATTACATGACAAGTGGGAATAATCACTGAATGTTGTTTAGAGAAAATGATGGTTTTTGTAAGATATTACTGTGTTAACTGACGATGATGTGTTATGAGATTGTGAACCTAGGTTAAAGTTTTTGTTGAAATAATGTAGGTTTTGCCCTAGACCTTTTGCTAATGTCTATCGTTTATTTCACAGTTCAAATGATGTGTATACTCAAACCGATGAACACTTTGAATGAAGATAAGTGTCAATTCAAAATATGTTCAAGATGGTGGCTTCTTTGATAGATTGGTCACTTTGTTAAAGGGATTTTGTTAGATAATACGGCTTTACCTGTTGCTAATATGTCGGAAAAAGTGGGAACATATCGAGTATTGTATGATCTGTTAGCTAGTTTACCTTGATCAAAGGAATTTTTCAGGATGTTAGCTGATTATTCATACGCTAGGTATGTTAGGTTTGCATTTTTACATTATATTCCTAGTCGCGGTTGTGATTTGTTAGCTTTATTGATGCTAAAACTTTGTTTGTTAAGCATATATTCGTAGGTTACTATATAAAGAACATATTTTTATTTTATGTTTGTCCAAAATGATACATGAAATAGGACGTGAGTCAATAGCTCAATAGATAATAGGTGAGTGGGACGGGTAGGGGACTGCAGGGATGGGTGGTTTGATTTACTGATTTACTGATTTATTGCTTAAAATCAGTAAATTATTACGTTTTACTGGTGTGATATTTTACTCAAAGAACTTATTTTATGTTTATGTCAGGATAAAATTTTTGTTATTTTTTGTTATGTTGGGTTAAAACTTTGTTATGTTTGCGATTATTCGCTGGGATTATGATATTTAGACGAGTTATGTGAATTTTTGTTAATGTTATCGAAGTTGATGTAAAACCATTTGTTAGCGTCAGCATTATTCTTGTCAGTATGATGATTAAGACAGTTATGCCTAAACTTTTGTTAAATATTTACGATGTTAATGTAAAATTAACATTGAATATGTCAGAGAGATATGCTTGAAAAAGTCTGAATAGGTTACGTTTTGAACGAAGTGTTAGGTACTTTTACTGTTGTTAAGTGCGAAAGTTTGTTGTTAGTGGTTTATTCATGCATATGGTGTGTTGGGTTTGTCATTTGTACATTAATATTCTTAGTTCAGGTTTATGTTATGTTAGCTTTTATTAATGTGGAAACTTTGTTACGTTAGCATACTTTCACTGCTCTGTATGATAATTAAACAAGGTTATGATAAATTCTTGCTAAATATTACTGTGTCAATGGTAACAATTAAACGTTAATATGTTGGAGATATGCTTGGTAAAAGTATGAATAGGTTACGTATTGTATGCAAATGTCAGTTACTTTCAGGTGTTAAGTGTGGAATTTTGTTAATGTTAACAGTTTATTCGGCTAAGTTGTGTTAGATTCGTCGTTGTACATTATTTTCTTAGCTCAGGTGATGCTATTGGTAGCTTTATTAATGTGAAAACATGTTACGTTAGCAATATATTCATTGATCAGTAAGATCCAAAGAACTTATCTTTGTACTATGTTATTGTTGTTGTTGTTGTGTCGAACGAGAAATATAATACTCTTTTGACTGATATGGTTCATTGTACGTCGTAATTCTTGTTTACTTTCTTCTGATTGGGTGAAAGAAAGAAT
>JABUQX010022401.1:0-12500 GCA_015478945.1 Trachelipus rathkii | reverse complement strand
AACTGCAACTTTTACAAGCTACAAAAAGAAAAATTGGCAGAATTTCACCCAATACATCGAATCACACCTTCCTCCACAAAAATTGGTAATTCCCACTCTACACATAAAGCCATAGATAATCTCACCAAAGTAGTCCAAAATTCCTAAAACCTTTACATACCAAAATACCATAGAAAACACTACAACCCCTCATTAACAGCTGAAATCTGCAACTTGGATAAAGCAAAGAAATTTCGTTCGACAAAAAAAAACTTATACTCTAGATCTGACTGCACAAATGAACTTCTTAAACACACAAATCTCCAATCTTATCCCCACATAAACACAAAATTCAAGAAACACCAAATTGACAATATGGGTAAGCCTGAAGAAAAAAGAAGGTGGTATCAAGTAATAAAACTTCATAACTCCCAAAAAAACGCTCCAACCACAAACGAAGCTTTAAGAGGACAAAATAATTCCCTCCCATCCCCCAAATATTCCAATATCTCCAACAAACCCACCCACGCAAATAATAGAAAAATAATTCGCAAACTCAAAAAAACACAGTTGGAAATCAACCCCAACCCCCATTTTCTACAAAAGAAATAACTATACTTATCAAAACCTTAAAAATTCCCCAGCTTCCGGCCCGGACAATATCTTTAACCTACGCATAAAATACTTTAGACCCAACGCTATATATCATTCATTACAAATATCTTCAATAAATCCTGATCTTTTAACTATATCCCCCCACACTGAAAAAAGCAACTATGGAGGGGCTACAAGATGTTTGTGTCAAAATCATGCAAAATGATATATGATTTTGGGATACCGCCTGAAATTTTAACATGTCGCAGGGCAAATTTTAACAGAAGTAATTAAAGAGAGAGAGAAGCAGAATATGTTCCGGTGAAAGTGAAACCTTATACTTAAAAGTAAAGACCGATTTCGAGAGCACAAGCAAAAAGAATGTTACTGGGAAACGTAAAGGAGATATATGTGAAATACAAGATTTGTATTGATAAAAATGTTGATCATAAAATTTGTTTTGAAAGGAAAAAAAACATCTCAGTCCCCCACCATAATATCAGCGATGAAGAAGGCTGAACTGGATGAATCTCAAGAAAATTTTAAAATAATATTTTGTTTTTTGTTTTTGTAGAGATGTGAGTGGGTTTGGAGTACCCCATAACAGTAAAAATGGATGCTTTTTATTAAATTTTTTTTTTTTTTTTGCTTTCAAAAACACAATATATAATAATAATATATTTATTTTAATAACTGCTTAAAAGACACTTATTCCAAAGGAATGAGCAAACTGTTTATTTCATATGATAAAAAAATATCTAAACTTAAAAGAGATAAATTAATTTTTTTTTAAATATCGATCTCCAAAGGGGGTGGGGGACAAAAATTTTTATTTCAACATCTTGTAAATTTTAAATTTTTATTTGGTGTTTTTTTTTCATTCTATACACTTTGATAGTTCTATTATTTCCCTTTAAAATGCACTTTGTATTTTTATTTTATCTTATCTTTGAAGACAGCGAGGTTCGCCAAATACACAAATTTTGGGGTTGTGCTGCGCGGTACCTAACAGGTATTGGGACCTCAATATTTTCAGGAAGGTAGTTTTATGCTAAGATGACTTTATATACCAAGTTTGATGAAAATCGGTGAGGTTCGGGTACCTGCCGTTACACTTTCCTTACGAAAAAACAAAGAGACTGTAACGAAATTTATTTTTTTGAGTAATGGAGTAACGATACCCATAATATATTATATATATATAAATATGTATATAAACATATAATAATATATATATATATATATATATATATATATATATATATATATATATATATATATATATATATTATATATATATATATTATATAGTATATATATCTATATATATCGAGTTGCGACTCCAGTAATTTTTACTACTGCTCTCTCTCTTCTCTCTCTATTAATAATAGTAATTATATATAATATATATATATAGTATAATATAGTATATATATATATATATATATATAATATATATAATATATATTATATAATCATATATATATATATATATATATATTAGATACTTAAGTTATTGCTAATTACGTTTTCTTTATGTAAAAATATATCTATGGGTAAGCTGTTATGTTTTCACCTCCGGTCATTTCGGGAGAAGCTCGGCCGTCAGCTTTTATAATTGATTGAAAGTTTAGCATTATTTTTAAATATTTTTAAATAAATAAGTTTAAATAATCTCTATATATATTAGTAATAATTTCTTTATATACTAATTTTCGCCAAAAAATTAAGAGAATTTTATAGTAACTTATGAATTGTTAGGAAGATCGGTCGTTTCTTATAATGATAACTCGGACAATGCGGAGCAGGCATAGTCACCTCTGATCATATATATATTATAATATATATATTATATATTATATATATATATATGATATATATATATATATATATATATATATATATATATATATAGTATATATATATATATATATATATATATATATATATATATAATAGTATGTATATTTAGAATGGGCCCTTGTGTTGATATGCAAGTGTTTTACCACCAGACAAACAATGGCTCATCGTGGTCTGGTTTTAAAAGACTCGCACAACAACGCAAGGGCTCGAGTTCGAAGCCGACAAAGGAGAGATTAATATATTTATATCATTAAATTTCGAGAGCGTTAGCATTTTTCAAATGGATATTATTGTTGATGATGATCATATATATATATATTATTATTACATATATATATATATATATTGCATATATATATATATTATATTATATATATAATATATATATATATATATATAATATATATTATATATATATATATATATATATATATATATATATATATATATATATATATAATATATATATATTGCCCCTGGGCTCCTCTTATTTCGGAGGTCCATGTCATTTCTAGAAACCCGGCAACCTCCACCGGGCGGAGCCATATGTCTATTAGGGAAGAGATTTTATAGAGTATTCTGCATTGAGCCAATCTTAGTAGGAGGTGTTCAACAGTTTCAGCTTCTATTAATAATATACGACAAAGTGGGGATGGAGTATCTTGAGGTTGAAATCTATGTTTGAATTCCTGAAGATCTGGGTGATGCCCGGATCTTAATCTAGAGAGTGAGATTTGCATCTTTCGTGGGAATGTGTTTTGAGTTGAAGATATTTCAGGGGGATGGGAGTTTATGAGTTGATTTGGTAGCGGTTGTTGAGGTATTACTGTGTAAATTGTGTATGAATGTGTTTTAAGTGAGATGTGTTATTTGGGGGAAATGGTTCTAAAGAGTTCGCCATAGTATAGGGGAGAATAAGATGGAGAGGATCTTAAACGATATATAGGCTGTTCTTTTTGGTAGTTATGGCATGGGTGGGTAGGATCAAGAGTCTTGGAGTAGAATTGTGTTCCTATCATATCTAGATGATCATGAATGGGGAGAATTTTTGTTTCTTCATGCAGGTGTTGGATAGGGGTGGTTTTAGACAACCTCTCTCTCTCTCTAGGGTGGTATTTTGTATTCTTTGTAATTTAATTTTATTACCGGATGAGGTTCATAAGGTGGTATTTTGTATTCTTTGTAATTTAATTTTATAAGCGGATGAGGTTAGAGGATACCAGACTGTTGATCCATAGTTAATTGTAGTTCTTGAGAATTGGGTAAATGTAGTTGACAGTGTGGCTGTTTCGTTGGTGAAGCTGTATTGAGATAGAGTTCGTAGGACATTTAATTTTTTGTTTGCCGTGCTTATGATGTTTTGAATGTAAAGTGTAAAGGTGAAGTGAGTGTCGAAGGTTATTCCGAGTATTTTAGGTGTTTTGTTTAAGGGGATGATGGAGTTATTTATGATTACTTGGGGGTCAGGGGATGCTTGGTGGCTGTTTGTGGTGATCAAGGTTATAGATGATTTCTCGGCAGAGGCCGACATTCTGTTGAAAGTTAACCAGGTTTCTAGGTGATTTAGTTAAATCTGAGTGAGATTTGTGGCAGTGGGCACTGAGGGGTCTGATATGGTTATACTTATGTCATCTGCGTAGGTTATTAGTTTTGAATTGGGAATTTGGGGGAAGGGATATCTGCTATGAAGAGGTTAAACAGGAATGGAGATAGGATGGCTCCCTGGGGGACTCCATTTCTTAGTTTTACTATTTTAGAGATTTGATGTTTACTGGATATCTGAGCAGTGCGTCCGGATATAAAATTAGATAGCCATTTTTTGTAATTGTCATGGAAGGGATAATTTAAAGTTTTTTGGATGAGAATGTGTCTAGGAACTGTGTCGAAGACTTTAGTACTAATGTCAATCGCCAGGTGTATTGTTCTGTGGGAAGGTGTTCTGTTTTACCCGTTTACGATGTTTTGTGAGATATTTATCAGGGCTGTTGAGGTAGAATGGGATTTTTTGAAGCCATGTTGGTGATTTGGGGAGTGAAAATTGAGTTGGATTTTTGTGAGTATGATCTTCTCCAATAGTTTGCACAATGAGGATAGGAGGGATGTGGATCGGTAGGAAGAAGGTAGGTTGGGATCTTTTCTGGATTTTAATTTGTGAATGATAGTTGCTTTTTTCAGTGTGGGGGGATATAGTTAAAAGATCAAGATTTATTGAAGATATTTGTAATGAATGATATATAGCGTTGGGTCTAAAGTATTTTATGCGTAGGTTAAAGATATTGTCCGGGCCGGAAGCTGGGGAGTCTTTAAGGTTTTGATAAGTATAGTTATTTCTTTTGTAGAAAATGGGGGTTGGGGTTGATTTCCAACTGTGTTTTTTTGAGTTTGCGAATTATTTTTCTATTATTTGCGTGGGTGGGTTTGTTGGAGATATTGGAATATTTGGGGGATGGGAGGGAATTATTTTGTCCTCTTAAAGCTTCGTTTGTGGTTGGAGCGTTTTTTTGGGAGTTATGAAGTTTTATTACTTGATACCACCTTCTTTTTTCTTCAGGCTTACCCATATTGTCAATTTGGTGTTTCTTGAAATTTTGTGTTTATGTGGGGATAAGATTGGAGATTTGTGTGTTTAAGAAGTTCATTTGTGCAGTCAGATCTAGAGTATAAGTTTTTTTTTTGTCGAACGAAATTTCTTTGCTTTATCCAAGTTGCAGATTTCAGCTGTTAATGAGGGGTTGTAGTGTTTTCTATGGTAATTTGGTATGTAAAGGTTTTAGGAATTTTGGACTACTTTGGTGAGATTATCTATGGCTTTATGTGTAGAGTGGGAATTACCAATTTTTGTGGAGGAAGGTGTGATTCGATGTATTGGGTGAAATTCTGCCAATTTTTCTTTTTGTAGCTTGTAAAAGTTGCAGTTATTTTGGGGTTGACTATTTTTGCTGTATTATATGTGATTATTATTGGGACGTGGTCTGATGGGAGATCAATTTCTGTATTCCATGTAGTGTTAGTAAAAAGAAATGGAGAGGAGAAAGTAATGTCAGGAGATGTCTTGGTTTGATTTGTTTTGGGAGGGATTCGAGTGGGAAAGTTGTTGTAGTTAATATATTTAAGGAATCAAGTTCATTTTAGAATTGAATTCCCTTAATTAATTTTGTATGATATTTCTCTGTACCCAGGCTGTGTGATGGGTGTTTGAAGTCGACCTTCTAAGTATTAAAATTGTTTATTAGTGTTGAATAGGGTTTAAGTTGGGTCTGTAGTTGTTCGGACAATATTGAGATGGGGATGGGGGATTGTATATGTTTATAATAGTTGTGGAGATAATATTGATTGAAGGATTAGTAAATGAATTGGATGTTAAGGATTTGGAACTCATTTATTAAGTTGGAGAAATTTCGGTTGTTGTGTATAATAGGATATGTGTGTTTTTGATAGTTTAGTAGAGTATGGTTTTCTATATCGAGTCAGTGTTAATGGGATTGACATCCATACATAATAGGTGATTTTGTGGTATTTGTAGTGTGTGAACTTTCTGTGTATTAGAGATATGTTAATTTCGGAATGTTTTTCTTGATTTCCAAAGGGCCAAAAAAAAATCCTTATTTTTTGTTAATAATTTTTGGAGGGGAGGAGAAATTTTTTTCTATAAGGTTTTTAAAGGGTTATTTTTTTGTTTTAAAATATTATAAGGTTTGGGTGGTAGTCCAAGTTCAAGAGTTGGTTTTCTACTGAAGCGTAGACACGGGTAAAAATTGACAGTTACTTGCAACAAGCATGAAATATTTTGGAAAATTGTGGACAGCCGAACAAGAAAACTAGTCCGTCATATTTTGCTGTTTCGGACGATCTGTGCGTGTAATGTCATTTTTCAACTTCCAATAAAATCCATATCTGCTTTTACTAAATCTTCAATGGGGCTTTCGAAATCTTCCTGTAAAATGTTACATAATCTTCCATCTTCTCATATGGCCCATTACACCTGTTCGGTATGACAAATTACAAGGAAGATATAATTTCTTATGATTTAAAAAACCTCTCTCCAGTGGACTGATCATTACCACATCAAAAATTGTTATAAAAATGGGAAGTGTGCGACAATAAGTCTGTGGGTCGGAAGTAGGAATGTGTGGTCATATATTTTTTGGAATTTAAATCTAAGTACTAGCAATTTCAATACCCAGCTCAGATTCAGATGCGTTTACACATTCTTCAAAAATATGCTGAAATTCTAATTGGTTGCATTTTCTCTGATGGCTTCAAGTTTTAGTTATTAACTAGATTCACTCATTATATGCACTCCCCAAATCAATAACGTGTGTCTGTACTCGTTTTGAAAGATTGTACGTTAAACTTAATAGTCTGTTTAAAACAAAAAAGGAAACCATAAAAAGGATGCACTATAAACAATTGTTTAGAATTGTTAAGTAGCTCATTTTTTGAGCTGACCCCAACTTCACATTTTTATTTGTCCTAAAGCTGCTATTATTGTGTTTATCATCTCTTTAAAATAATAATAAAACCGATTCATGCCGTTGGCACCAATGCAAGTTTCGCAAACTTTTTTTAATCTCTTCTTGCTAACCTTAGATATTTCTTTCTTATTTTTGTTTCAAGAACATTTTAGATCCTATTAGACATGCAAGAAAAAATGTGCAACATTGATATTGTGCAACTTTAGGAGCGTCTGTGAGGCATAAATTTAGGCAATGAGAAACGAAGTGAGTATAAATAGCTTTGGGACATTTTTCCTTTATTACTCTTCTTAACACCCCTGAACTCACCATCATTGTGCTGCACGCGTCATACTCCTGTCCCTTAGATTATTCCATATCCAAACCAAGCTTCAGTTACTTTTTCTTCAATCAATTTTGCAAGCTTCTTCCCGTCAAAATCATACATTACTGAGACGAAACAAAAAAAAGTCTTACTTTGACTGTAAGAGTATTCCAATATCAACGTAACCACACATACAAAAATTTGTTCCTTCTGGGACACATCGGTCGTCTTATCGGCTAAGACAGAAAAAAATTTACTTTTATTTATATTTTGCACAATTTTAAGTTGAATGAGATGCGCAAATGACTGAATTAGAGCATTTTGGACTGTGGAACTGGTGTACATGGCATTTCCAGCACTAGTTTTTAAGTATTCTGAAAGAACATGGTCTCCAGCATTAGCTACGATATCATTAAAAGACTCCGAAAATTTGACCATCGTTTACTACAGGGCCCAAGAGAGTTCCTCTCGACCCGAGTTCATGGATGTCCACCGTAAACGATATATTTTGTTTACCACAGAATAGCATTGTTTCAACAATTAGAATTAGCCGCTTTCTGCTATCTTCGGCCTCCAACTTCTTCTGACTGTCAATCTGTGTTTTGTGGATGCTCTCGATTTTTTTCTCTAAACCTGATTATTCAAAAAGACATCACAACTCTTTTCAACTGATTACTAAAACATTCTTTCTTCAACACTACTTTTGAAAATTCAATGGCTATCATCGTCAGGCCTTATAATCGAACGTATTATTTCAAAAAAGTAAACTAGAGAATGTATAAATTTTCAAAATCGGTCTGTGGTGATCAAGGTGATGGGGGATTTCTCGGCAGAGGCTGACATTCTGTTGGATGATAACCAAGCTTCTAGGTGATTTAGGTACGTCTGAGTTAGATTTGCTGGCGTGGGTACTGAGGGATCTGATAACGTTATAGTTATGTCATCTGCGTAGGTTATTATTTTGAAATGGGTAAGTTTTGGGGGTAGGATATTGGCTGTAAATAGGGTAAACAGGAATGGGATAGGATGGCTCCCTGGGTACTATCATTTTTTAGTTTTACCGCTTTTGAGTTTTGGTGCTTGGTGGATACTTGAGCTGTGCGTCCGGATATAAAATTGGATATATAGCCATTTTTTTGTAATTGTTATGGAAGGAGGAATTTAGAATTTTTTGGATGAGAATGTGTCTTGGTATTCTGTTAAAGGCTTTACTAATGTCTATAGCTAGGAGTATTGTTCTGTGGGAGGGTGTTTTGTTTAATCCGTGTTTTGTGTGATATTAGTTAGGGCTGTTGAGGCAGAGCGAGATTTTTTTAAAACCACGTCGATGGTTAGGGAAGTGCAAGGTAGTTTGAATTTTGATGATTATGATTTTCTCCATTAGTCTGCACAAAGAGGAGAGGAGGGATATGGGTCGGTATGAAGAATGGAGGTTGGGATCTTTTCTTGATTTTAATTTAGGTATTGCTTTTTTCCAGTGTGGAGGGATATAGTTGAGAGACCAAGATTTATTGAAGATATCTGTGATGAATGATATAGTAGAAGCTTAGCTATTTCTTCTGTAGGGAATGGGAGATTAGGGTTGGTTTCTAGTTCTGTTGTTTAGAGTTTGGGTATTATTTACCTATTATTTGCGTGTGTGGGTTTCTTGGATATATTGGAATAGTGTGGTGCGAGGATGTTGCAGTGCTGTTTGGGGTAATGGAGGGAACTGTTGCATCCTCTTAAAGCTTTATTTGTGGGTGGAAAGTTGTTCTGGGAGTTATGGAGGCGTTTTATTATTTGCCACGCTCTTCTCTCTTCAGAACTACCCATGTTTTCTATTGTGTTTCTTAAATTTTTCTGTTTTATGGGTGGAGATGAGATTGGAGATTTGTGTATTTAAGGAATTTATTTGTGCAGTCAGATCTTGAGTATATGTTTTTTGTTGTCGAATATTTTTTTGTTTTACTAAGTTACAGATTTCAGGTGATAGTGAGGGGTTTTAGTGTTTTCCGTTTTCTTTTGGCATGTAATGGTTGGAGACTTTTTTGGATTACTTTAGTAAGGTTATCTATGGCTTTAAATAGAGAGTGGGAGTTGTTGTTTGTTGGTGCAGGAAGGTGAGATTCGATTTGTTGAGTGAAATTTCTATGTTTTTTTTTTTTTTTTTTTTTTTTTTTTTTTTGGAATTTGTGATAGTTGAAGTTATTTTGGGTTTGACTATTTTTGTTGTTTGATAAGTGATTAATTATTATTTAAACGTAGTCTGATGGTAGATCAATTTCTGTATTCCATGTGGTGTTGTAATATATTCTTTACTCTGTATATATATATATATATATATATATATATATATATATATATATATATATATATATATATATATATATATATTATATATATATATATATATATAATTGTTTAACACCAAAAGATAGTCACATTAATACTGGAAGTTTATTGCTATTACAAGTTTCTTAATTTAAAATTGATCGATTGGGTAACTGTTTTTTCTTTCATTATTTTATATTTATTTATCTTTATTATTATTATCGTTTTATTATTTATTTGATTTTTTCATTATTAGTATTTATTAATTTCTTATTATTTTTATTTATTTTATTAAAAATTTGTTTAATTACAAGTATTATTATTATGTATAGTTAGATTGTTAGATCGCCAATGACTAAGATTCAGGTTCAGTATATATATATTTCTACTATGATTTTATTAGCTGCGTTCAGTACGATCTTTCACCGAAAAGTATATTTATTAAATTTTGTATTTTTTCCAGATTTTCAGAAGTTTTTTTTTTTAACCAATAAGTTGTATAAGAATAAGGTTGCCAGCGCTTTTATTAGTCAGTTCCTAATTACTTATATTTAAATCTATATAACCCTAAATAACTTAATTAATAATATATGATATTCCTAATCTAATATATATTATATCTACTATATAGATAAATTTAAAATTTAGAATATATATATATATATATATATATATTATATATATATTATATATATAATATATATATATATATATATATATATTTTTTTTAACCAATAGGCATAAAGATAAAGTTGCCAGACGCTTCAAACGGTTATAAATGCAAAAAATGTGAGAAAGCCTTATGTAACAGGTTCGAGTATTATTTCAAAGAAGTAAACTAGAGAATGTATAAATTTTCAAAATCGTTTACCTATTTTCAAACATCATTCCAATTACAAGAGCAGGACAAATAGATAAATAAATAAGTAAATAAATAAGGCCAGCATCCCGAAGAGTTCAGGCATGTAACTAGAAAACTATAACATCTACAGGAAAATAAATAACATTTTTGATTTCAGCAAGTAATTTCATCGAAGAAACTTTAAAAAAAAATTATTTTTTTCTAATATTTATTAATAACTCCTTAAATATTAGTAAAAAACTTATACCTGAAATAGTGAACGCTCTGATTGACCTTGAAAAATTCATTAGTCTCGAGAGCAAAAGTTGCCAAATACCACTTTTTTACGCTTTGGAGAAAATATTATTTTTTCTTTTTATATCCTTTTTAGGGGGTTCGAGCCGACGGAGGGACAGAGGGGGGGACGAAGTTCCCCCCGTCGTCCTCCGGTAGGCCGAGAAACCCATCGTTCTTGTTTACCCGTGGGATTTGCTTTAGTTAAAAAAGAAAAAAATTCAACATTTGGCACCTTTGCATGCTCACTCGGAGTAAGGGAACATCTTCAAATTATCAAAAAACTGTAATTTTTTCAACATTTTTAACAATTTTAATTTTTTAAAAAGCGTTATTTTTTTTATTTTTTTTTAATTTCCGCGGTAAAAATCTCCTAATTAATAAAATGATATTTATTTTCGTGTAGCTGTTATAGTTTTCGTTGCATGCCTGAACTTTTCGGGATGCTGACCATAAATAAAAAAAGTATAAGTTAACAGAAAAAAAATAAAAAAATAAAATTTTGTTTTCCCTTTTCCCTCTCCATAGAAAATTATTACCTCTTTTTCCCCACAAATAATTTACAGGAGAAAGATCGTACCGAATGTCCGATTCAGGTATCAGAATTTACATTTTAATTATTTTTATCCGAAATGTGCATTAAGAACAAATAAATGTTTATTTCAATTTTTTTTTTTTAAATTTAACGAGTGTTTCATTAGATTCCTAGGTAGGAAAAAAAAAGAGCTTGCAAAAAAATAAATTCACGAATGTGTAGAGTGTATTCTGTCTTAAAATTTTCTCTTGGCTATTTCGAAGAAGCCCGAGCTGCCAGCTTTTATAATTGATTGAAAACTAGCATTATTCGATGGCGATGATTCTTACACTTTTTGTTTAAATTTTAAATAATCTTTGATATGTATTATGTTATTATTTCCTTCATATGACCAATTTTCACAAAAAAAAAAGATAGAATTTCACTTTAATTTTATGAAATTTGTAGAAAATCGATTGTTTCTATAACGATAACTCGTGCTAAGCCTGAGCAGCCCGAGTGTAGGAGTCGCCTCCGATATATATATATATATATATATATATATATATATATATATATATATATATATATATATATATATATATATATATATATTATATATATATATATATATATAATATATATTATATATATAATCACAAACACATTCAAAACGACAAATAATAACTAACTCACTCATATACAAATACAAAACCTAAAACACATACCATAACAATATCAATCACTAAAAATAACAACGGAATCGATGCCTGCCGATTGAGTGGTAGTCGCCCGCAATATATATATATATATATATATATATATATATATATATATATATATATGGTGGATTGTAAGTATATCGACAAACTCTGTGACGTTATGAAATAAAGCGAGTGTGAAAATATTCGTTAAATGCACAAAGGTAGGAATTCAAGGTAGGGGATATATAGGACAGGTACTTTCCAATGCAGTAGTAACAAAGAAACAGAAACAATATTAATATTATAATAGCATTTATTACATACATAATATATGCAGTGGTGTTACACATCAAAGTCCTATTCACAGTATGTGTTCAATATGTGATCCGTATGCAGCAATGAAGGCTTATACCTATCTAACAATGGAATGACGCAGTCTTAAGAAGATTAAAGCTTCGCGACGAATTTGGTAGCACCCATCAAAGATACGTTTCCGAAGAGTAACAATATCAGGGATGTGTGCACTATGTACACGAGTGATTTAAGTTGGCCCCACAATTAATAAAATCTAAGGGGTTGAGGCCGGGGGATCGTGGTGACCATGCAACGGGTGCTCCAC
>JABUQX010022400.1:0-10000 GCA_015478945.1 Trachelipus rathkii | reverse complement strand
ATGTTCCGCAATTCCGGATATTTGAAAATTACAAAACACTTTGTTCCCATAGACAAGCATAAAAAGGCCAAACACAAATGTTCCCATAATCAGGCATAGAAATTACAAAACACAATGTCCTTACATAACTGTAACAAGATGATCTTTTTTAATGTCCTCATAAAACTCACTCATTCAACTTATGTTTACACTTTTGTCTCTCATAAACCCATCGGAATGCTGTGTGTGTGTGTGGGTGTGTGTGTGTGTGTGTTTGAGTATGTGTGTGTGTGTGTGTGTTGTGTGTGCTTGTGTGTGTGTTTGTTGGGTGTGCTGTGTGTGTGTGTGTGTGATGTTAGTGTGTGGTTTGTGATATCGCGGTGTGTGTGTGTGTGTGCTGTGTGTGTGTGTTGTGTGGTGTGTGTGTGTGTGTGTATGTGCGTGTGTGTGTATGTGGTGTATGTGTGTTGTGTGCTGTGTGTGGTGTGTGTGATGTGTGATCTGTTTGTGTATTCGTAATTGACAAAAAACATTGTATATACGACGAAGGCTGATTAGTATAATATATAATAAATATATATATATATATATATACTATATATATAGTATATATATTATATTATATTATATAATATAATTATATAATATATATATATTATATATTATATTAATAGTATTATATATATACATACTATATTATTTAGCATGTGAGTTCGCATTCTATTCATATGTGTGGAAACCCATGCACAGAGAGTATTTTTATTATTAAGGTTAAATGACAGATACCTTGAATATCGTTAATTATTTTCACTTGTAACAAGCTTAAAGTAGTAAAATATGATGAACGCCTTACATAGTTGTTGTTGTTGTTTAACGTATAGTATTGCTTTTTAAATAACTCCTCATGAAGTATATGATTAAGTGAAACATTGAATAAATACTTGTTAAAGAGATATATAATAGTGTGAGTGATAGGTATGCTCTTGCTTACTTTCATTACAGCCATTACTACTATCGATACTATTGTTAAGACCTAATTACCTATTATAACTAATTCATTAGTCTATTGATTACGGGCTGTTAGTGATATTACTATCCTATAAACTACTACTCATGCTACTCAGATATGCCTACTATTACTATTGCTAAAAACATAACTAATATACGTGCAAGAACACAAAGTTTTCATTCTCTTCAACGATTCTTTGTATAATGTTTAATGTGAAATACAATGTGTATGTTTACTGTAAAGTTTTGATACTGACAAACCACAGCGAAGCTCTGATCATATATAATATATATATATTATTAATATATTATTATATACTATATATATCTCTATATAATATATTATATATATACTATATATATATATTGACAAAACCTTCTAAGGTTAATATTCATATAATATAATAATAATATATATTATATATCTATATATATATATATCCTATTATACTATATATATATATAATAATATATTATTATATACCTATAATACTATATATATATATATAATATAATTAAAAATATTTTACATATGCTCTTACACATATTACATGAAGTAGTAAAACAATGAACATAGCAGAATGGAGTAACTTAATAAGGGACCCTATAGACTGTAATCACACCTATGTTTTATTGCTTTACTGTTCCATGGCCTGTAAAAGATGTTTTAAGTCCCTAAGGCACATAAAGTCATTCCGGCAAGAGGGATGGTAGGTGTGATCATGAGGGGCTGCTTACTGATTTACGTCATTTTTAATATATATAATGAGACTATTTTATTAAAAACATATACTATACAAACCTTAAAACCATAAAACAGTAATCAATAAAACATTTGAATATTGATGGAATGGAGTAATAGGATTTTGTTTTACTGATTTACTGCTTTAGGGCCTATAAAACAGGAATTTCTGGCTAAAACAAAACTATTTTTGTAAATAAAAATAAAAAATAAATGAAAATAAAAATAAATAAAATAAAAATAATAATAATTATTACAGTAATAATAATAATAAAATAATAATAATAATAATAATAATAATAATAATAATGTAATAATCAATAATTGAAAGTAATAATAATAATAATAATAATAATAATAATAATAATAATAATAATAATAATAATAATAATAATAATAATAATAATAATAATAATAATAATAATATCAAATGGTAAAATAAATTTAAATAAGTAAAATTGAAAATTAAAGCAAAAGTAATTTTAAATAAATAAAATAGAACATAAATTAAACATAAAGCATAATTGTAAAATGAAACTTATAAAATAAAGATAATAAACAAAATACACATGAACCAACTTATCAAAATATGTTAGATAACGTTAATAAAGAGAAATATCAGTCTTAAGCCTTCAGAAGGGTTAATATCTTTGCGAGATGTAATACATTTGGATAGGGCAGCCTAGACACAGCCTCTACGCATATCTAGTTTCTTTCCCAATGTCAATTCTCACTGTATTGAATCATCTATGCCATTACAACGCTGAACTTCGGTTATGCTGAAGTTATGTTAGAATCTATAAGTGCGCAAATCTTCATCCTTTACGTAGTACCTCTGAAGCACCTTCTGTTACACTGTACCTCATGAATTCATCTACAGTGATGATGTGCTATTGCCTTTAAGAATAATTTTATGATTGAATAGTGAGAGTTACCTGTCTGACTGAATGTTGTATGGTTATAAGCATGTGTGTGTGTGTGTGTGTGTGTGTTGTGTGTGTGTGTGTGTGTGTGTGTGTGTGTGTGTGTGTGTGTGTGTGTGTGTGTGTGTGTGTGTGTGTGTGTGTGTGTGTGTGTGTGTGTGTGTATGTGTGTGTGTGTGTGTGTGTGTGTGTGTGTGTGTTTATGTGTGTTGTGTGTTTTGTAATGGTGTGTGTGACCGGGTCACTGTGTGTGTGCTCATAGTTGACATAGGTCATTGTGATGTGTTGTCTGTAGTGTGTGTGTGTGTGTGTGTGTGTGTGTGTGTGTGTGTGTGTGTATGGGAGGTTGTGTATTCATAGTTGACATAGAACAATCGTATAACGACGAATACTGATTTTGTATAATATATATTATATATATATATAATAATATAAGCTAACACATATTTTATATATATATTTATATTATATATATATATTATATAATTATATATATAATATATAAATATATATCTTTTATATATTTATATATACTATAATATATATATATATATATTATATATATATATATATATCAGAACAGGACGCACATATAATTTTTAGAGTTCTTCTGTATCTATGTGTCTAATCCTCAGGCCATAGTACACCCAGCGTCAATGTTCATATATTCTTATCACATAACCTTCTAAACGCCTTGAGCAAATGAGCCTTTGTACATGTGACTTTTCACCGATCAGTGGTTGCTAGATAAATTTATTTGCAAAGTAAGCTTTATTACGATTACTAAAAGCATGCTTTTATAAGGAAGAAAAACACATTTATTAATTCTTGTGTAATTAAAATACCGTTAAACTAATATCTAGACATACTTCTTTACTTCCTTCCCATCATCTACTTGTGATCCATGTTTTCATCAGGTTGGTTCAACACGAGCTCTGAGGAGGTTGAAAATTTCTGAACCATAATTGTCAATTTATTTGCAGATAAGAACTACCGAAGCTAGATATATATATAATAATAAATTATATTATATATATATAATATATTATATATATATATATAATATATACTATCTATATAATATATATATATATATATATATATAATTATATATATAATATATATATATATACTAATAATATATATATAATAGGAGGAGTTATGTTTTTAGACTCCGTCAGTTTTGATTATATTTTATGTTTTTTTTTTAACATATTTGCTCGTCTATGGATACTAACCAATGAATATAGGGTAACGGAATGATTCAAAAGTTCGAACTACTTTTAAATAATTATTTAAAAATCACCTTTATATATCAAATAAAATTTTAAAAACAAAATGGAGATATCTCGAAAAGTACGACACTTACAGACAAACCAATTACATTTGGAATCAGCGTATAAGCTTATTAAAAATGTAAAAACCAAAAAAAACACAAAAATAATGTTTTTTTCATAAATGAAATATCTCGACACTTACATATTTAGAGTAAAAAATCAACTTACCATATTGGATCAGCGTGTAAGATCTATCACAAAATGTATAAAAAAAATTTTATTTTTTTAAAATTAAAAAAAAAAAAACAAAAAAATAATAGGAGGGCTCGAGCGACCAAAAAACAAGAGAGGGGGGGGAGTTTCTAATAACCCGTAGGGGAGGGCGGAGGACAACCCCGCGAACACCACAAATACACAAAGAGGAGGGGTCCGGCAGACCCCTCCCGAGGGGGGGGAAATTAGTATCCTACCCTGTTCGCTTCCCGGAAGGCCGAGAGACCCCGGACCTCTCGCATCTTTTGCGGTTTACCCGGGGGGTATTCCTTTAGTTATAAAAAAAAAAAAAAAAATTAAAACTGACGGAGTCGTAAAAACCTAACTGGTCCTACATATATTTTTGAATTCATGTCCGTTTCACCCTTAAATGAACCTGATTAGTGATCAATATACTAGAAATATATGAAAAAAAAACAAAAAAAAAATCAAAACTGACGGATCTTAAAACATAACAGGTCCATACTATATATATAATAAGTTTACATGATTTCCTTTTCGATTATGACTAATAATACATTTGCCATGTTTTCTAAGTTTTATGAAAATTCAAGGTGAATCCACAATCACATATAATTAAAGCATATTTTTGAATAATCAACCTGTTTCTAAAAATGGGAGATAGGGGAACAATGTAAAGCGTTCTGTAATTAAATTTGCAATATTAATAAAACTATATATCACTAGGCTAATAAGTTTTTAAATTACATTCGACCTAAGGTTCTTTGAATATCTTAATATATAGTATATATACTATATATATATATATATATACTATATAATATTTATATATATAATTATAATATATATTATATATAATATATTATATATATATATATATATATATATATATATATTATAATACTACATACTGCATTTCGTTCATTGAAAATATCCATGTAAGCTCTAGAAATTCATATTAGACATCGTTTTCTGTAAAATGATGTCTCATGGTAATAATGACTTTTCTGAGACCTAAATACAAAACAAAGATTATAGATATGTGTTCTATAAGCGAAAATAGAAGCTTTCATATGCAGTAGACAAAACATTTACTTTCCGTTAATTTTGTTACTCCGACTTGCACTCTCTCTCTCTCTCTCTCTCTCTCTCCCTATATATTATATAATACTATATATATATATATATATTATAATATATATATATATAAGATTATATATATACTTATATATACTTAATATATATATATATACTATATAATATATAATAACTTCCCTGGGTTAAGCCAAGATTTAATTGAAGTTAAAGAATAAAATGTATTTGTAATATTACTCGCCAAAATCTGAAAGAGGACCGAATTCAGGTCGAAAGCTTTTTTCCTTAAGTTCTTCCATCACTGGAATAGCTTTATTGTAGGAGGAGAAAATGGTCTTTAGGAAGCTACTTTCTACAATCCTCGCTCGAGATAAAAGAGATCGAACCCGAACCTTTCAACAAGCGAACCCTTCGCTTTACACTGTGTGAGTCACGGTATTTATCATGCAATAAAATTACTAATTCCGTTTAATCATCATCATCAGCTGTCCCTTGGTTCCCCAGATGAGCATTTATAGAGCATAAATACGTGGTAACTGGACCCCAACCCAGCTACCATAATTCCGTTAATATACAGAATAAATTCATATGTAATATTGATTCCTATATGTTATATAATTCATATTAAAATTTGTTTGTTTTTTTCAAGCAATAAAAAAAAACCAGAAAAGGTTTAAGTTCAATATTAATAATTTTTGAGATTCTTTATATTTTAATTAATAATATTAATATTTTAATCGACATTTGCTTCTTGCATAATCTTAAATTTTTTAGTTCATTATTCTTATATTATTATTATTTTATTCATTACCTTTATTATTATTTTTTATTACGATTATTTTATGATGCGATATTTTTTTCTCTTACCCCGCATGTTTTTTTTTTTCTTGGACTTAGTCTTAGCAGCCAGAGAGTCCCTTGAAACAACAATCTGGGATAATAAGGAAATAGGGAAGGATAATTGCATAAACCGGCTAAGACAGATATGAGATAGAGAGATAGACAGTACTCGATAAAGGCAAAAAATTTAGGGCAAAGGATAGGAGGAGGAGAGAATTAACCGGCTAAGACAGATTGAGATAGAGAGATAGAAGTACTGATAAAGGAATTTAGGGAAAAGATAGAAGGAGGGAGGAGAGAATTAACTAGATTGAAAGGAAAGTGGCAGTTTGTAGAAACTGGTAGAAACACAACGATTAGAAAAGTAAAAGGACTGTATTGTGGAGAAATTTGTAAAGGAGAATGGGAAGGGAGTTATTTTTCTAGAATTGGAGTTGTTTTTGTGGGAGAAACTGAGAAGTGCAGTACATTGGCGAGAACTTGCGTGGGAGCATTATTTATATATACTTGTTAAGTTTACGGTTTTTTTCTAGCTTTAGGTTTTGGGTTCGGCGATATCGGGAATATTCAATATTCAATGATACATTGATACTTATCTTTCGGGAATCGTAGCACGGTATATCGGTCTCACCTGTTGTGGTGAAGGGGCTTGCGTTACCTTTTGTAGTGGTGCGTTACCCTTTTGAGCGGTGTGGTTATTTTTAATAAATTTTTTGTTGCTTTTTTTTTTTGAGTTTGATTTTTTTTTCCTGAGTTTCAGTTTATTGTGTTTATTTCATTATTTTGTTTGTTTTGTTCTCGTTTTCTTTTCTTTCCAGGACGCCACGCACTATTGAGTTTGTTTGTGGCCTCACAAAACCACGGACAACATCTTTCTGCTATTATCTGCTATGAAAGCATATTTTCTCTTTTCTTGGAACCTTAACAAGGGATGGCCTTGTAGGTCTAGATATATAGGGTCGAGCCCTGTGAGCTAAAACTATTATTTAAAGAAAATACCACTTGATATGGCCAAAGCCTGCATTAGAAAAGCATTACTCTCCAATTTTTTCTCTTTGTGGATGGATCTACACTCTATGGTGTGTTAAATGAGAATCTGTTCATTGTTTTTTAATTAATTCATGTTTCTCAATCTTTTCTGCAAAATTAAAGTCTTTTTACATTTCCATTTATGCCAAACACGCGACCTCCGGGCTACAGACTGGGCAGAGGCGACAGTATATCCTTTTATTCACTTATACTGTACAAAAATATTTCTTGGTCTTTTAAAAGAATTTACTTTTAATGAGAACAGTTCTTTTGCTAATTGCTGCATTTTCTGTTATTAGGGAAATGCTGGATCTTTCTTTTTTTAAATTTGGTAAACCCCAACTTGAAATTTTACCTGTAATTGTTCTTCTGAATGTATTTTTTCAACCTTATTCTCCTTCACTACACACTCTCTCTAACTTTCACAAACTATCTCTGGATTCTTTCCAGAAAACTCTCTTAAGCAATATTTTTCAAGTAAATTATTTTGTGTTCTTTGTATTTGTGTTTCTACTTAATTTTCTACAGGGTGTATGTAAGACCCTCTCGGGTCGAACCTCTTGTAAAAGGCCCATCCAAAAAATGAATATTTAACTGCAAAAGGGTAGTTATTAATTGGACCTTTCTACTACTTCTATAGGTCTTTAACAATTTACTCTGCGTTTCATTCCTATTTAATAATCCCCACATTTTTGATTCTATGCAAATTGAAGGCACAGACTCAAGTATTCTGACCATTATATCCAGTGATAGATGGACTTTCTTCCATTTTAAAGGGCCATTTTTCTTTGCAGTATATAATAATTTAATGGTTTCAAGATTTTAAAGATCATATTATATAAATTCTAGATTATATAAAATATATGTTCTTTATTTTATGTTGTCCATACATGGTAGTAATATCTATATCTTTCTGGGGTTTCATATATGACATACCTAGTTACTTGCCAGCCTAAATTTAAATCTCATAAGAACATGCTTGATTGGAATATGTATCTAGACCCCATGGTATAGTCTTAATCAACTTTCATCTTTACCTTGTAAGCTAATTTAACTGCTACTGCAGGATAAAATAGCTTTGTTACTTACTTTTGTCTGAAGGTTTTTTGTTTCAGTACTTCCTGATTTTCTTGACTCTACTGTTCTTATCGTTATTTTCTAGAATTCGCTATGCCAGTGCTGCTAGGTGAGATATTTGACCCATCTTGCTCCCTTTTGGCACTATCTTTTTCTCTATGGCCAGCGAAATGTTTAAATCGTGTTGCTTATACATTTTTTCACATTGTTCTTGGTCTTTTACCAAATTACTACTAAAATGCATTTGATCTTGAGGGCACTCTAAAGCACTAATTTATTGTCTTAATGAACTTTTGTTATTTCATCTTGGCTTTGTTTTTCTAGAATTTCTAACTTTATTTCATTACTATGATTGTCTTTTACAAAATGACAATTACTGTTGATTTATTATTATTATTGTATTACTACTTTTACTAACTACCATAATCTTTTGCAATATTATTATCTATTCCATTTATGTATTACTATTATTATTATTAGTTATTTCTATGGTGAATTATTATTTTCTTTGTATAAAGTGACTTACTTTTTCACTTTGTAATTTGGCTTTGTTTGGGTTTCTGTTACCAATGCCAAGTTCTCCAAACAAAGGTGTATTCATTATTCTTGCTTCTTTTTAAACAAACTTTGTAAATGTACTAAAGCTTTACCTTTTATTTTCTTCATACATACTATCAACTTTATATCTCCACTTATCACGTTGTTTGTAGGGAAGTTTTTTAACTATTATATTAAATTCCCCACCAGCAAAGTTCAAATGAGTTGCAATGAGGAAAATCTTAAGTCGCTATCCCCCCTTAAAAACACAGTGAAAACTTGCCATAGCTTCACCATCTTCATTTCTTAATTTCATTCCAGTCTTCTAACTTTTTAAATATGTATTAGCAATAAACTTGTTCATTTCCATATTGTTCTCGAGTTTTTTCAAATATAAGTTTAAAGAACTGTATATTTTCATCCAATCACAGGTAGGCTTTACTATTTTTCTGCTTTACCTTCTGTATACTTGATTAAAAAGCATAAGTTCTGTTTTCATTTTTCATTTTCAACATTTCCTTCTATATTGGTTTTAAAAACTAGCATAAAATCTTTAAATTTAGTTGGATCCTTTCCATTAAATATTTTCAGGTTCACATGTTGGAAGAGGATTATAAATAGGCCTTTATATTTCCTTAACTTTTTGTTTTTAAAATTGATGTCGTCGCACTCACACCTTGTAGACCTCGCATACTGACCGTTAATAATTAATCAAATGCTATCAGTTCGTCCTGGACATAATCCATACTCAGTCATTTTTATTTTCAATTTTATTCACAGACAGTCACCGCTAAATATTGATTCCTTATTTAATTCTTGTTCAATTTTATTAAACTTTGCTCTAATCTTTATTATATGGGCTACTATGTTGCGCTACAAATCTAAAACTTTCTTGTCGCCTTTCTTCGCCAAGTTATTGTTCATGCTTCTTCGTAATTTTTATTTTTACTTTTTCAATTCCTCGCAGCAACAATGATTGATTTGCTATTGAATTTTTGCCACCTAGATTTACTTAACTCTACTCGAATATCCATTACTTACCCAGTATCTCTGTTGGTATTAATCCTGGCTGCATATTTACTCATATATTTTTGAAATATCACTTTTTTAATTCATGAATATGAGCTTTAATTTTGATGTAAGCCACTGCTGTATTTTAATCTGCCTCTACAGATTCTGTAGATTAATTGCGCTACACAAGTGTTGAAGAGATTCCGACCTTTGCATCTATTTAAATTCATCCGTATCTCTCTCTCCTG
>JABUQX010022399.1:20000-52214 GCA_015478945.1 Trachelipus rathkii | reverse complement strand
TAAACAAACTACTACTATATCTTATGCTATTCTCCATTAATATCATATATAACTAATGCACCTATAAGTATTAAACCATTTTAAATCGCCAAATAATGAGCTACTATTAATAGCTCACTACAATGATCTTTAGACTATTACGATAGATCATTTGTTAACTTATAATATATATAGCTACCGGAGAATAAGTAATAAAATAATTTATATAGTGCACTACTATAGATATATTCTAGTATAATTAGATAAACGCTATTACTAGGGAGGATATCATTGATAAAAATATAAGAATCTAATTATATATATTATATATATATCATATATATATAATACTAGTATTAATCTAAAGCACTATAGTATCATATAAGAATAAATATCTATACTACCAGATGGATATATGTAATACAGTAAAATTATTTATATATATATTACCGAGTAATAGCCTATATTTATGGACAATTTTTGAATAGTATGATGATGATATTACATTTAAATTTGTTTTTATACTATAATTATTATAAATTAGTGATACTATATATACCATGGAGTGATATAATATTAAAATTAAATGAATTCATAAGCATAATATATATACTTACTTCATAGCTATAGGATAGTATATGATATATTAGTCAAATAAAGCTATAAAAATAATAAAGAGAATAAATAATTCATTCCTAATAATATTTTTTTATTTAACTTATCTCACATAACAGCAAATATAGTATATATATGAGATTATATAATCAAAAATATAAACTAACTTATATTATAAATATATATTATATTACAATTATACTTACTATAAAAATCACAACAGTATATACTACTATAAAATATACAACTATATAAACTGGCTCATGTTTTATGGACAATACCATTGATTAGTGGAGTAGGCACCTATTGGTGAAGGTTTTTGTATATCAATCTTTTGATTTTTCTTTGTTTCGTCATTGATGAGAAGCTGCAGTATCTCATTTTGGTTATGAAGGTTTAAAGAATGCTCTGATGATTGAACTGTTGTTGTTAGAATATAAACTACATGTTTTACACCATAGAAATTTTCATCTTGTCAATTTAAGTTACCCTTTGCAAAACATGTAAATAGTTACTTTATTTGTTTTTAATTTCACTGTTGTGTTAAAATATATGAGCTGTATGATATGCATAATGTGAAAGTAATTGGCTTGCAAAAATTCTTCCCCATTTGAAGTCTAGAATTAATATTTTATACTGGCAAAAATCATTGTCACTCAAGAATCAGTAAACGTAATTTAATTAGACTTTGGAATGTGTCACTAATGAAGTAACTTTTTTACTTTGGAATGTTGTAGGCAGAAATGCAACACTGCATAATCTTAATGTATTTCATGTTTTTACCTGGGAAAATTCTTTCTTTTTAAGTGTTAGTAGTTTGCATGCCTCCCGAGTTTCTTTGTAATAATATTTGGTAAAACAGAAGAGCAAAGATACTGAGAGGGGTGGTAATCTTCCATAGCGTGCGATCATGAAGCTTAGAGTCTGAAACGTTTGGAAATTGGAAAGATGTTCTTACGTGTTAGTAGTGACAAAGTAGCTTGGTGAAATGCTAGTGAAAATCTTCACATCAACATCTAATTTGTAATGGCATTAAAGTTCTTAAATGGTTTTAGGATCGGATCTAAGAAAATGTGAAATTAAAAAAAATTCAATTTGAATATTTATTTTGGATCTCGTAAGCATGCCATAAATATTTTGAAAGTCCTAGTCACACACACACACCATAAGTTCAAATTCAGATACTGGGAACTATAATTTTGGTTTATCGATCCTTATTGTATGCTATTCATATTAACAAGGTGCATGGTAGTTTCTTAAATCATTTAAAATATACCAAGCTTTTTTTGAGTTTATTTTTTTTTTATGTTTACTTTTAGTTATTAACATTTAAAGTTAAGTGAATTTAATTGAAAGTTTTGAACCACTTGTGCCTACGTCCTATCATGAGTAGTAGCATTAAGTTTATGTGGTTTACCACTTTTCTTTGCATATCTTTGCCATTAGAAAGAGATTGAAAAGTATCAGAGTATGAAAGTTTTTGAGGAGAAAAAACTTAGAATCCATTAGTGGTATGATTTTTTGAGATTGCTTTTAGAGCTTTACCAAAGTAGGTAATTTTTATCACATTTGTATAATTTTCTGCGTCAGCAAAATGAGTGATGCATTGGATAGATTAGGAAGTGGAGGGTGGTGGCCAGATGAGCTTGCTTTGGCGTGTCGTAAATTCGCCTATATCATTCAGGAGCATGCCCAACTTCTGCAAACTTTGGTATTACTTTTACTTTTTTCTTATATAATGCATTTTATACCATCTAATTTATTATGAAAATATTTCATATCCATATTGAACTAAAATACAAATTCTATATTTTGTCTTGTTCACATTGCAGTTAGCCATTTTTTTTGTTGTTTTTATTTGAGCTGTCAGTATATTAGACACATGCATATAAAGAAATTTTTGTGGCAACAAAAGAGAGAACAATCCGTAATTGTAAGTCGCCGTGATGAGAATATAATATCACTTATAGGCCATCATAAATTAAGTTAGATCGATTATATATTGTAAAGCCTAGTTTCTATTGGTCGCTCATGTATGCTCTAAGAAATCTGGATATTCAGGTAGATGTTGATGCTCTAAATATTAGTTCCAGACATCTACCAACTGATCCGTCGCGAAATAAAATTAACAATCGATACACACTTTTATTCGTGAATGAGACTTTTGAATGTGGACTCTTCTAAATTATGACAATATCCATCCTACGGCGCGCTATAACTCAATTTTATCTTGTTATTCCCTTATCTTTTATTATTTGTATATCTCACATGATGAATATATGGGGTGTCACTTGCACGCGGATTGGTCCGAGATATTATAAATATAATGAGAAATCCCGCATGCAATGTATATTAGTTTACATCGCGTGTTGGTTGAAATGTATAATTCATTTACTGACTCCTACCGAGATAGTCTATCGAGCAGGGCATGTTAATACGTCGATATAATTTGTCAAAGGACTGACGGAGATTTTGAAAAAGGGCAAAAGAATATGAGCAAAACCTTTATCATCAGACATCAATGATCAACTAAAATGTCAGTAGAGAACACAGTATGTATATAACATAACGCCTATAAACTAGAATCTTTTAGTTGCAGAATACTTCATGCCCGAGAATTTCGTAGGCCAACCTTTGAAAACCTTCTACGATCACTAAATATCAAACATATGTATATAACACCCTACAACCTTTCGTATAATGGTATTGTGGAACAAGTCAATCGTACCCTGCTGAAATACTTACGAGTTTCTCTGAAAAACCCTGAAAATTGGGACAATATTTTGCCTCATGTAGTCCTTACGTATAACAATTTAAAACATTCGCAAACTGGAAAGACTCCTGCGGAGGTTCTCTTTTAGGAAGCGTACGATACGCGTTAGAAACTACCGTGGACAAAGTTCACATAATATTGGGATGAGGGTCATAAAAATTTTCATCCTTATGCCATTGAACAATTAGTGGCCTTAAAAGTTCAACTACCCTTAGAACTCACCCTAAATAAATTTAAAGAAAGATTTAAAGGTCCCTTTAAGATAATGCAAGTGAGCTCTAATGATGTTACTTATGTAGTAGAAACAACTGCTACTGGACGACAGTGCCGAGTTAATCATCGGCAATAAAAGAGGTGAATTTCACCTTCAACTTATTTAGAAAGATCTCCAACTTTCATAGAATTGCACACACAACTTTAGCTCTGGAGGTGGAGCCCTCAGAAGAGATTATATCTGAGCCAATAGTAACATCACCAGACATAATTCCAACAATGGAGATCCCAAACTTTGAAGATAACTCTGATGATGAGGAGTTTTGGGGTTTTCCTGATATTCAAGACCCTGAATTTTCTCAAGTAATTTACAATCTGAATCAGAGTGTACTAATTATCTTCGAAACGATAACGAACCCTTAGTCGAACATGACCAAATGAGTGACGTTTTGTCATATCATTTGATAAGTTTGTTTTTTACTCCCGAAAACCTTGCGATAAATCCAGCGTTGATTGAGAACCTGAACTCTCCGACCTTAAATATTACATCTTCTGATATGATAGAAACACCTTCTTACATCTCGTACCCACATTTTACTATAACCGACAATTTAGAATTACTATTTGTGCCTCAAAAACAAAAAAGACGATTGTCTGTTGATGAACCTATGTCCCGTGCGAGTTTCATAGATTTCCCTTATGAATATAAAACAATCTGTTCCAGAAAAACAATCATTAATGAATGCTCCTAATTATTCAAGTATAGAAGTCATCTCAATTTATTGAAAGAATTTTCTTCATTCACAAAGTTTCCAACCACCATGTTTTAACTAGATATAGTGTATACTTACTGTCTCTACACAGAATGGACAATAATAATAAGATGGAGATTTAATTAAGAATTAAGTACACATAATATTCAATTACACTCAAATATATTAAGATACAACTCCAAAAACTTTGGTCAAAACATCTATATTTTTAACAAAAAGAAAACGGAGCGTTGGGCGTCCGAATTAGCAACCTATGTGAGTGAGGAAATTGGATCCGACAAAATATTAAAAGTCACCGGGTCTGTAACCTCGCGTATAAGACAGAAGTCGTCTACAGAAGATGACATAGATTAACGATGGGTGCAAACTCATATTCTTTAACGCGGAAGATGGAAGACCGATGTGGGAAACACAGATGAAGCTACGAAGACAAGGTCGACAAAGAAGCTTTCATAACATGTATATATATATTTTTTGTGATATAATTAATAATAATAATAATAATAATAATAGTTAATGCTCTTCTTGTGGTAGTGGAGTGGATGGGTTAGTTTTACATGTCTTGTAGTGATATTACATGTAGTAAGTGAATACATACATACATACATCCTGTCGTAATGTACACATGCTCATCTGTACCTACTGTGTTTGTACTCCTTTGAGAGTAACATTTTTGGGAACCGATTTTATTCAGCATTATAAACATTTGTATTGTTTCCTACTTTATATATAGGCGGTTGTTACTCTCTAAACACTTCTGTTCTATATATCTATTCGAATTTTTTTTCCTTAGTTTATTTTTCCTTTCTCCTTTAACTTTTTTACCACCTACTTGAAGTGTTATGCTAACAATATTGATACTTAAAAACAAATCATTTTTTCAAAATTTTTTGACACCATTGAAATTAAAGTTGTTCCCCTAACTCTTATTCACTCCTTTTTTTGATCCATAATTAATTTTTTTTTTTTTTTGTAACAAAAGTTCGCATCTATTTTAGGTGGGGAACTACTCCAAATAGTTGCTAATTTATAAGGAGTTTAAAGAAATTTTCCAGGATGTGTTAAATTCATTAATATCTAAACTCGTAATCATAAAAAAGTATATATATATCTATGTTTATTTTGATAGATTAGATAATCTTTGAATTAGGTTTAAAATTTGCAATTGTATAATTTAAAAATTGAATTTGTTTGCATTACAATAATAAATGTTATTAATAAATTTGTTTCCTATATCAACGAAAAGTAATAACTACTACATACCTTGATTGCATGAAGTTTTGGAACAATAACACTCAATTTAAAGGATTTCATCATTAGGTTTAATAGGTTCATCGACCCGAAATTGAGTACATACCAAAATGTATTCGGTAGAACCCCAGGATTCTATATCATTAACCTCACAAACTCCTTTTAGTTGTTATAGATTCCTAACAAAAGTTCGCATCTATTTTAGGTGGGGAACTACTCTAAATAGTTGCTACCTACTCCCTTGTCTTGTTACTCTGAGTATCCTTCTTATCGTTCTCTCTTCACAGTAGGTACTATCCGACTTTAATTCAATGTATCATTTTTGAAAAACGAAATCCTTATTTAAACACCTCAAAATGAACACGATATTATCCTCTTCACTCGTTCATTTAAAAAGAGTGATAGATTTACTTTCAAGTATTGGATTCTTCGATAAGAATGTTTAGGTCTCAGTATTTGGATCTGATCTACGCCTTTCAATACAGTAATTCTCTTTTCTTCGTAAACTGCACTGTGAGATAGTTATTTCTTAATTTTTGAGTTATCTAAGATATTTCATTTTATTTGTGTATCATTAGTAATTACTGAGAGTTTATCTTACTTCTTTTATCACGTAATACAGTATGAGTAGATGATATTCCTCATGCCGGCTTCTCACCCAGCGTCCATACAAATGTTTCCGTCTAATTTTATATAATTGACTGGTAATTATATGAAGATAAAATAGTGTGATGGAGAAAAAATGGTTTTAGTTTGTATTTGCCAAAGTTTCTTTCTTATAATTAGAAAGTTCTTCTCTCACCAACTCCTTATTTATAATTAATATATTCTTAATTTCAATACTAGTATCCTTAACTTAGTTGGCTTTTTTCTACAGCTCAATCATCTGTGAGAGACGACTCAGATAGTGTCGTCTGTTTTTCATTATTCTTTAGATATAAAGCTCACTTGCTATGATTTTGACTCGGAGTGGTCTTGAGAACTATATATATTGGTATAGTGATCTATAATAATCTATATTAAAATTGATCTAGAAAATTCACAAATTGTGAAGGCATTTAGTATTAATTTATATAATATAGTTGAGGTATGTAAAGTTACATTGTTTTTTGAATAGTTTAGTATACTTGCAATGTCTCTGGATATTTCCATTGTTGTGATCAGGGATTTGTTATTTTGTTTTGTATTAGATTGGGTACAAAACTTGTCCCCTCGGCGTGCTGGCTTCATAATTCTGCTCCTGAATACGAGAGTGAGTCGTAACCAATATTAATCTCTTTGTTTGAGTATCCTGCTTTAATTGGTAAGTGAAACACAGAGAGTTTCTTGCATTATCTACAGCCTATATATTTTGTTAAAATGTCAGATATGTCATAGAGCAAACAAGTGTTTGCTTTATTATATAAACTGAATTTAGAGTTAATAATAATCTTGATTTTTTTGGTACGATAAATTATATATTTTAATAATTACTTCAATTTCTATGTTTTGTTACTCAGAGTCTACGGGTTTTTGGGACCGCTAATATATCATTAAATCCAGTACCAATTCGATTACCTATTAGTATATATACAGTTAATCCCGGTTATGTTTGACTCTAACTATTTATACTTATATATTATATGTAGACCGTAACTTTATACTAGTTACGGTATATTTTTACTTAGTGAATTCTTAATTGACTATACCTACACTTCCTAAAATTTAGTTTCTTTCTACTAAACTAAATAGCATAAAAAATGAATAGTAAGGTATATTTACACGGAAAATAGATATAGAAATATAATTATACTCTTTAATTGATTCAATGAAATAATTAATATAAGTACCTCTTATTTAATAAATAAAATAAGAATTAATATTAAAAATTTATTTAATAAACATTTATTTAGTATTGTTGATAATTTTATAGGGTCATATGGATATATTTATGTAATTTATACTGTAACTTAATATTATCACTTATATATTTTAAATATTATTCCCCCCCGCCTATCATCATTATTATAACCTAATATATATATAATGTATTAAATAGTATAGGGCTAAAATTATTTCTAATAAAACTTTTATATAGTATATATATATATATATTAATATATATTATATTATTATATAAAGGATATAAATGAAGTGATGAGTGAAAAAGTGTAGCAAGCCACCAACTGCTTAACTTACTAAAGTGATAAAAGTTATAAATTTGCTTGCCTAAAAACCTGAGAGTTGATTGGTTACAAACAATACTGTCTGTAGTGCTCTAACAAAGTGACTTTTAGAGACTTAATTAAAATAAAACAATATATTGTTTAGAATAGAATTTAGCAGAACATTATCTGCTTTTTTAATTTAAGTATATGAGTGAATGTTAAATTTTATTAAATTTTTTCAACTTTTGGATCCTATTACTTAAAAAGTAAGTAAAGTGAGACATGTATGATTATACTTTTCATGTGTATGATTAAGGATCCTCATGGCATGGCCGGTGTTCTAGTAGTATCCTTGTATTCGATATATACTAATATGAAACTAGATAATGAATCTGTTGACGCGTTTTATAAAGTTTTTTTTTTTGAAAGTAAGAAACATAATTTGTATATAATATATATTAATATACTTTACAATATATATAACACTACCCTTATATAAAGGTAATCCAATAAATTAAAACAATGAGAAAAATAGTTAATTAGTCTCATAAAAAATTAATAGCAATAATAGTTAATTACGTATAATATATTGATAGTTTTTATACTTCTTATATAAATAATTACAGACTGAGAGAATTATACACCATTAAGATAATTATAATCAGATTACTCTTTAGTCATGAATGAAATCTTTTGTATATATATTGTGATATAAACTTAATTGATAGAAATCACAGCTAAGTTATGTATATACAATACTGATTATTATTATGCGTTAGATTTATATTAACCAATATAAACATAGAATTGCTTTATGAAGATATTTTATTACTATATTGTTACTTATATAATCATATTAACTCTATCATAACTAGAATATATAATTATACTTAGAATATATATTATCAATATATACAATTAAGATTAAATCTCATCTCATTACCTTATATCTACTTTATTAGCTTAAGATTATCTGTATACTTATCTAATTAACTTAAACCTCTAAATCCATTTATTACCTAGCATTTATAATATCTACAATTCATTGCTTATAATCATATATTATTCATATTTACTTACTATCCATCTTAGTTATACGTATTAAATAGTTTCTTTAATAGTTGTATATAGACTTTCTAACCTATTTACAAATTCAAACTGAGACTAACTATATCTAGTACGAAAAGAGTGAGTTTATTTCAAGATTTATATAGATTATAACGGTATAGGGAGATATAGTGTATATTTTTACATTAATTCTATATATAATATATTTAATTCTAGTCTACACTCAAACTTAAATCAATCCCTAATTAATATAATATAAACTAATATAAAATAAAACTATTCAGTTGAACATTTTTTATCTATATACTTATGACTTTAAACAATAAACGACTGCCATAGATATACTAGTTTGGGCGTTGACGGTTGCTATTTTTGATGGTGGTTTATAGCGTCTATTGTGTGTGGAGAGAATGCGATATGATATATTTCTCCACGCGTGTTATGGAGTGATCATATAAAAGAAAATTCTATGAAGATTCGTCCTTCAAAATTAAACATCGCACAAACGACGTGTGGATATAGAATATGTACTAGTAAGTTGTATATCAGTGCTATACGAGTATTTATATTGAGAGCGCTTTCTTCAGGTGCGCTCATCAGGATCCATGGTTATCAGAGATATATCAGTCATATCTTACTTAATCTATCACAAAAATAGGGTGTGTTCATCTTTGAATATCTCGTAACTTAAATCACTATCACTCACATAAATAAGTCCATTTTCTTACCTATATATGCATAAAATAATACTAAGTAAGTAATAAATTCAATATATAGCGATTAGAAATATCAACTCTCATTAGTTCACACAATACATACTACACATTTGCACCCTTATACATTCTTTATTGTTAATACTATCATAGATTTTTGTTGTCATTGTTGAATCCGTAATATCTGATAAGATCTCTTTGCTTGCTTTTTTAATATGTGTTTAATATTGTTATTATTGAGTTCTTTAAGGAATTCATCTCAAATAGGTTCGCTTCTTTACTTAATTTATTTTATTACATACATTTTAGACACTCACCTCATTAAAAATTAAGTATATTTAGATAAATGCAGTATATATAATAATGCCTGGAGGTAGTGGCAACTCAAATCAATTGCGTATTTTCCATCCTCCTTTCCTTTCATACTATACTTGATATCATCAACTAACACTTTTTTTAACTTCTCCGAATTTTGAAGACTGCATCGATTAATGTATAGGGAAAGTGGGCTTTCTCCTAGAGTAATATTGAGTATCCTTACATATAACCACTCTTACATCCATACTCAAAAACTGGTGGTAACTTTTTTTCTCTCACATGATTTTATGTACCATTACTCTTTTCTTTCTTCAGTTTTCCACTCTTAGTAACTTCTTTTTTCTTTCTGACTCATAACTTATTTTTTCTTTGAGGATCAATAATTGAAGTGGCATAAAATTCCGAAAGTGTATCTACTGTTTTGAGTATATCGTCTAATACTTTACTAGTTATACTTAATCTATTTTGTGTATCTGACGAGCAAAAAAAATTAATTTTTGTCTATTGTCGGGACTTAATTATTGATTTGAGAATTACGGTGATTTTCATTGCATGCTTAGCTATACTAGTGACTATTTTCCTTATAATTATGAATAAAGTTTATAAGGAGTGATTGAATAATGTTATTAAATTTCAATTTTTAAGTAAGATTTATAATTTTATGACTATTGTACTTGTATCAATGCATTGGCAGTTTCTGAACTGCTTTTGCACGCTCCTATGTTTTAACTCTCAATCCCTTTAGTATGTAAAATTATAAAAATTAATACAACAAGGCTTGAAGTGCTTTTGGAGCTAGGCTTAATATATATATATCTATATTAATATATTATATAATATATATTATATATTATAGTATATTAATATATAATATTAATATATATATATAATATATATATATATATATATATATATATATATATAAATATATATATATATATATATATATATAATAATATATAATTAACTTATATATAATATTATATATATATATATATATATATATAATATATATATATATATATATAATATTAATATATAATATATAATATATATATATATAAATATCATTTTAATTATATATATATATATATATAATTATATTATATATATATATATATATATATAATAATAATTATTATAATTAATTAATAAGTAGTTATATATTAATATATATATTATATATATATTAATATTAAATATTTAATATATATATATTAATATATAATATAATTATATATATATATATATATATCATATATATATATATATTAATATATATTATATATATAATATTATAATATATTATAATATATATATATTATATTATAATATAATTAATATATTAATATATATATATAATAATATATAATATATATATAATAATATTATATATATATATATTTTTATATTATATACATTAAATAATTTCATAATGTAATAGTAATGGATATATATGCAAAGAATATAGAAAATAAATTGAAGAGTTCTTTATTGAGAGTGAGTTGATGGACTAGAACCGTGAAAGTCCACTTATTTCATTATGCGTGAGTGGAATATTATTAATGATAATTTATTTTTTTTTATTTATATCCCCTACTGAATTGTTAAACTTATTTATATGAACTGAGTAATAAAAACTTAGGCCTTGAGAATTTCGACCTATAAGAATTTTGTGGGTTATGGTGAATTTTTATATTGGTTTCTAATATAGCCCTTATTATCATCACAATAAGGAATATTATATATATTGACGTTATTTACGATAAGGAGAGTAAAAGTTTATCTAGACTCCAAATCTAATCTCATACAATCTGCTGTTTTTTCTTGTTGGCTACTTTTATAAATTGACGGCGTTGATTGACTATTTATCGTGAGGTGGATCTGCTACATACACTTATTTCGATTCGGTTTAAGAATTTTAATAAGCTTGTATATAATTAATACTTTTTAAATGAAAAGGAGCAATGTGAGGTATGGTTAATAGTTGTTTAATAAGAGTAGGATTACTGTAAATTCTATATAATCAAGTTTACCCAATTTGTCACCATTTAAAGAAAAAGACATAGAATGATTTAATTCATTATTATATTTTATTTATTTTTATTATTATTTTTTCAGATGTTTACCTATAATGCACAGTGGAGGCAGGTTCCTGAAGCAGTAATCCTATTCATAAGGTAATTTAAATAATTAAATAAAAAAAAAAAATGGAGAAAATTTATTGGGATAAATGTTTTCAATAACAATATTAATAAAAAAAAAAAACAAAAATTTAATTATTTTTATTACTACTTCTGGAACTGTGTATTTTATTTTCAGAATCGTTTGTCAAGTTGGTGAAGTGGGATGAAGAGAGCGAAGCAAAGTTTCTGCAGCACCTCAAATGTTTCCCTATAATTAAGTAATAATTTTTGACGAGGTTAATGCGAACATCTTTTATTATATGAAAGCTTTTTTTTTTGCTTTTTTTGGCCCCAAAACTTTAAAAAGAGCTGAAATATTAATATGCTCTTGCTTAGCCATAAATCTTACAAGGAGATTTGCAATGCAAAAGGTTAAATATGATTGTATATCCACATAAATAAAATCTTAACTATATTAATATATATATTCCTGCTCTATTATGCTTCAAGTCTTTCACGTGATGATTAAAAACCTATTCGTAAACGTAGGCACGTGGTTTTTGTGATGCACTTCGGATGCTGTAGTGAGTTAAATATTGATGCATATAACACTTCGATTATTCCCATTGAGAATGACTGCATCCGTGGGGGGGTAGGGAGGGAGTGTTCTTGTTTCTTTAATTATGGTATGATGTGATGCTTGAGCAAGCACGTTACAGAGGTGGTTCTCTCTGGCATGGAGGCGTTAAATAATTTCCCATATTCTTTCAACCACTACTTGCAAACCTTGTGTGTTTTGCTCACTTACCTCATCATTTTCCTAAGCTATTCACGCCACAGGGTATGGCTGCCTTCAGAATTTAGGTCGTCCTCTTATACTCACAAAGTTAATAATAGATAAATCTAATCAAGCGCAACTTATATTTCATCCCAGAATTATGGTGCAATGAAATTACGAATTTTGGCTTCCATTTAATTATACATTTTTTTATCATTATCTGTGTTAATTGTCCAATCTCATTTTTCTTACTTCTAACATCGAATATTCCTACGACGCTTTAACTAATTTATTCTAGTTTGCTTTATAGTTTAATTTTCTACCTCTTTGTATAGTTGTTTTTTTTTCTTTTATAAGCTATAACTAACTCACTCACAAACTAATTTTGCTTCTTTCACCTTTCCTTCACTAAAATTTTCTCCTCCACCTTTCATCTCACACAACTCCTTTATCCCTAATATTGTAATTTCTCATACTAAAGAATTGTTATTAATATGCTCTCTACCTGAAACTTAAACACTAAGAAGGACGAGTTTGCCTCTCACTCATACCTTGGATAGATTATTCCGTCTCTTTTGAGTACTTATAACTTCGACGCTTCTTCATATCTTGCTGGGATAATGTGGCATTTTAATTATATTACTAACCTGTATGACTGATAAAAATAAGGAGACACCTCTTCTCATATACCTACTTTTCCATTTAGGGTTAGTAAAACTGATCAACTCCTTACTCTTTAATACTAAATTTCTGAGTGAGAACCTATTCACTTACAGGAAGATTTTATGGTAAAACTTACTCATTAATTATAATTTTATCTCATCCTGAGATATCAGTATTGGCTATGAGGTAAGAGATAGCATCTTCTGGTGATTACTTATTGCACATATCTCATTAAATCTTATTCTTATAATACGATTCTCCCTTACCCTTATCGGCCTTTCAGTGTATAAACCTTCTCCCTGTGCGATGGAACGTGGGACGGAGAATTACGTAAAAGAAGTCTTGGCACAAAGCTTTTCTTTACCTTCCTCCTTCAGTATCTATCTATCCTCTCTGATATTCCTTTTCGTATCGTTTACTACAGCGCCTGTTGCAGACGACCAGGGTTCTACCTTTAAATCTATAAATAGTGGTGTTCCACAGAGTTCTGTCTTATCCTTTATTACCAACTCCTTCTACTTTTCAATTAATGACCTCTCAATTACTTCTTTACCTATCCTGACGATTCCACCATTCGTTACTCATTTCATTTTGATAGACTTCCCCCCTTCCCCCCAACAACAATTAGCTCAAGCTAGAAGGTTGTCCTTGGAGCAACTAACCTCTCATCTTTCATAAATTTTCAGTTGGGACATTAAAAACAATGTTGTTTTCATTCCCTCAAAAATTCAATTCCTCTATCTTTCCACTCGATAATCTTCCACACAACTATAACAATTGAAAACGCAACTCCAACCTACATCTGTCCTTAATATTTTTGGTGTTTCTTATTCTTGTGACCTTAATGGGAATTATCAGATTACTGCTCTTTCTAAACAAGCTTCTAATAGGTTGGATGTTCTGAGGCTTCTTCAGAATTTCTTCACGCCATCCCAGTTTCTTGCTTTTTATTGGGAGTGTTGTTCGCCCCTGTATGGAGTATGCTTCAACTGGGGTGATTCTAGTCATACAGCTCTTCTTGAAAAGGTTGTGTCTAGGGCTTTTCGGCCTATTAACTCTCCTACTCTCACTAACTCTCCAGTTTCTTTCCCTCCGTCGAATTGTACCTTCACTTCACTCCTTATTCTATCGCTATTACAGCTGACGCTGCTCTTCTGAACTCTTCAATCGCATACTTCCTCCATTGAGTAGGGTTCGTGCGACAAGCCTTTCTGCACAGTCTCTTCCTTTCTCTGTCCAACTTTCTGACCTCAGACTGAACTGCTATGCTCAATCTTACATTCACTCCTAAAGTTTGGAACACACTCCCTTTCCCTTAATCTATTTGCTCCAACTACGCTTTGCCCTACACACTTTCAAACGCTGTGTATCCTGGTATGTTGGCCTTTAAATTTGATTTGCTTTGGGAACCCCCCTCCCCCCCCCTACTGTGATGTAATTAGGTAGGCCTTTGGCCTTTGCCCACCAGAATAGATATAAAAAAAAATGATTAAATTAACTTAAACACTAGTTTACATTAAACATACAGTTTATTTGCATTTCACATTACAAAAAAGTATCAAACTAATCAAAAATATTATTAAAAAAATACACAAAAATAACATTAATCTATTAGGGTATTCATTCTGCTTGACAGCCTGCTGCTTCCAAATCGCCTGACGTGCCGTTGATTACACTATGAATATTAACCTCAAAGTTGGCATCCAGCAGGGTGGCGACTATCTTGGCCCTCAAAATGTGTTTGCCTACGGAAAACAGACTCTCAACTATAGAACTGTAATATGGATGACTGTGTTGTATTTGGTGAATAGGTCAATCAGTACTTGTTCACACAAGAAAAAAAACGTCAGTCAAGTCCTTCTTCGAGCTGACTTCACTTAGGTCTTTATGTTCTGTACATTGGATTTCAATGACCTGTGACTCTTGTATTCCGGAGATTGAGTAGTGCTGCTGAAGAAGTTTTCTTCATACTCATTACTGGTGATGTTGCTCTCCTCAGTGGTCTCCCAATATCGAAATTTTGTCCTAAAAAATTTGTAATATATACAAAAATAATTTGTACTTTACCGAAGACCTTGATTCAGCTGCTGCTGCTGTGTTGACCTATCGCATCTTATTAATTTTAATTTATTTTTATTTAATTTTAATTTTAATTTATTTTTTATTGCATATAGTCAACCATCTTAACAGTTGCAGTTTCTATCACGATGTAGATACAAAGATGTATTTTAAGAGTTAGCTGAAGAGCCTCTTTAATTAACTTAAAAAAAGTAACTGTTTTTTAAGTTAATTAGAAAGGTCTTTTTGCTAACGGAAAAGTTAGCTTCGCTAATTGGCGGTAATCAGAGTAGCAAAAATGTTCACAATTAATTCGAATTTAGAGTCCTCTTGCGTTGAATCCGGATCTTCTTTTTGCTTTTCCATTTCAATTAGATAACCATCGATATAATTACTTAGGTTATTAGCATTCAGTGTTTCAATATGGTCATTTACGTTACTTGGACATCGTACCTTTCCTCTCCAGGAGGGTGACAAATTATGTCACTTCCAATAATTACATTACTATTAGTCCGAAATATTATATTTGTGTATTCGCTCGTATATCGGTCCACTTCTTACTTTCACGTGCAAGTCTGAGAGTATTAAGTACCTACTCTCGACTTAATTGCCTGAACATCTGAGTGGGTGGTCTTATTTAATCTCCTGGGGTATTCGCCATATAGTCTCGTAACTTAAAAAAACTTCTTCTTTTTTTTTCAAACTATTTGCTGTATGGACCGTCGACATTTGAGGTTGAAACTGTTTAAGTTATTTCTATTATTACAATTAAAAAAAAATTCTTATCCAAAACTATTAATATTTTACTCACATTTATTGGAGGATTTTTCTCTTTGGAATCTTGGATATATATTTATATTTTTATGTTATTGAATATTCATATATTGTATCATATTAATATTTATTAATATTTTATATTTATTGATTTATTATTAGATATTAATATATTATTATGTTGAAATTCATGAAAATACCATGCATATTCATTATTCTATTCAATTATAATTATGCATTTCCCTCTCTTATTACCTCTAATGGATCGTAAGAATTACTTCATATTTGAACAAGTTATATACTATTCATTTTTAATATTATTAAATTATATTTATTTATTATATTAATTTTATATATCGGAATGGTTGGTGACTCTCCTGCATGTGATTGGGTGGATGGCGTGATCAGGTGGGGTCAGTCGAGTATAATGGGAGAGATATTATTTATCTGAGTAGGGATATCTTTATATATAAAGAGCTGAGGTATCATTCATATGGCATTCTCTTACAATTCAATTATTGAAACAGATAATTAAATGCATTTAATCGACTATCGTCAGGATTTATTACAGAAGTGGCGAACAACTGTCAATGATGGTACCTCTATTGACATTAGAACGAATATAATATACATATTTATTTTCACCATTATACATGCAATTTCTTTTATTCGATACTATATTCAATTCTTCTTTGTAATAAAAAAATAATACTACCATATAACTACAGAGATATTTACAATCCATCCTCGGCGCGGAGTGCGAGCTTATCCGAAATCAATCTCGCATTAGTGCAAAGTGTAAAAGATACTTTCCTTTTATCATTTTGATATATAAGCATTACCATTAGCATGGCACCGAGATATTACTATACTAAGGACTACTTTATTATTCTGTGGGTGGCTTCGAATCTCTAAATTGATTTAAGATGAGTGTGACATGAATATGTTACCGCAACCCTTGCTTTGACGAGGACAACTATTATACTGTGAAGATAGAATTGATCCTGTCTTTGATTGGGGATCCACAGGATATAGTATGATAATCGTATCCATTATCGGTATATAGTTATCGCTGTCAAATTAATACGCAATTAAATGTATTAGAGGACCTGATGATCACTCATAGCAAATTTAGATTGAAAGATAGAAATTCCATATCTTATAAAGAAAACTGGAAATCTATATCTTCTAGCGTCGAAAACACGTACAATAAATTTCTGACTGTGGTTCGCTGAATAGTATGTATTTCTCGTATGTGACATCAGATAGAGAGAGAGAGGAAGTACCTTCAATTATTGGGTATAAATAAGTGGAAAATAATCTCTCAGCTCTCTAATTAAAATCATTCTTATATTTTCATTCTGATATCAGGAAAATTATCTAGTTACGGGTTAAAAATTATTATCAGGTAGTCTGAAGCTCAGTAACAAATATTTATTCTAAAAGTAAAAGATTGCTAACTCAGCCAATTTTGAGTTATCTAGTAAATACCTGACAAATTTATTTATCATTGAAATATAAACAAAAATTTCTGCTCTACATTATCATATTTTCCAAAATCAACTCTTAAACAACCTTTTCTGATGTAAATCTGCTCTCACTGTCCTTTTACCCTTCTAACTTATTGTCTCATGAACATAGAAGTGATACATTGATGCGAGCCCTAATCTTCGTTTCCTTTTCTGATATTTTGAGTTTACACTTCATAAAGCTTCCTTTTTTATTTTCAAATTAATTTATATATTCCTTACATTAATTCCACACAACTTATCATAATCCTATAATCCTTTCTTTTTCTCAGAAAATTTATTTAATCCCAATGTCTTAAAATAAAAATGCAGATTAGACATGTAATGAACCGTGATACGTTTTTAACTGAGGTCTTTTGGGTTGAGCATTCTCATCTATAGAGAGCTGTTCGATTGAGTCATTCTTGCAGTATGTTCTTCGCTCAGTGAGATGTGTCACAGGGTCATATTATTTCTTTCATATCCAACTCTTTCAGAGTTTAGAGTCTTTGGCAGAGTAACTGCCCTAATTAAAGTTAGTGTTAAAAGTTATATCTAAAAATATTTCATCTTCATTAGTTGAGTTTTAAAAAATAGTGAAAGATGTTCAAAGGTACATATTCCGTCTTTCATACTCATTATTACTCTTCTCACTATTATGTTTTCATAGTTCGGTTATTCCAATTTTGCGAAAAATACCTCGGATGAAATTTTAGTTCAGTCGAACATGCTTCGTTCAGACGCCCAGCTCCTAAAACGAGTGTGAAACAGGAATATATAGATCTTAGTATAAATGCTCTTACTCTATAAACAATGGCTAACATACTCATAACTCATCACCTCTCGACTAAGACTCTCATAGTGAGTTAATGTATTTTCTAAATTATAAATATGTCTTTCATAAATCACGTTTCTTCTTTAATATTTTCATTTCTTCTAGAATTCATTCTGGAAGTCTCAATTCCGATAAAATATCTCTTTTTCTCTTAGAGTTCCATCATAATTATCTCAATGTGTGTGGTACTTTCCCGGTCTCTTACAGATTAAAAGAGGTCAGGAGGTTTTTGATTATGTTCTTTGCTTTGGGGGTAATAATGTTTTCTACCCAAAATTATTAGTCTTTATGCCTTCATCGATTGGCCTCTCACTGTTACGTTGATCTCTTATTAAGGTTTAACTTTTTTTTTCTCAAATGTATCCACTTGTGAGCTTTACCGTATTTTTGCCTGTTGACCATTGTGCGCGCGTGTAGTGTTATCGATAGATTCTTGTGATGATGGAGTTTTGACAAATAGAATAGTTTTTACTCTTTGGACTAATTCTTGACTTGGCATATTCAAATTTTTGTTGACTGGCCTCTTTTAAGTCTAGCTTTTCTTTAGGTCTCTCTTCTCTTCTCTTTCAATATTGGCTGGATGGATGGATTCAGATTATCGAGCAATCTCTTAAATTTTGTTCATAGTTCAGAAATCCTCCTATTTAACCATGTATCCTAGTAATTACTTGCTAGGGATGTATTCGCGGGATCAAGTTTTTCTGATATAATTAGTCTCAATTTATTCCTTACATTTTAATATGAGCCAAGGCGAGTTCTATATCGTGATTTAACCAATCTACACATAAAAATAATTGATGAATACAAGCTCAGATCATTCATCGAATGATATTTCAAAAAGCATCCATCTTCTACTGGATGTATTTCTAACTCTTTCAAAATCTTCTCCAAGCACAAAATTTAATTATTCGCGATATTATACGAATGCTCAATGGATTTTCTATCTTATTCATTATTTTTAGTACTATGACATTTCTCCGATTTCTATTTTTTATGATCGGATACTCATGGATTAAGTATATTTGTATCAATCGTGTGGGTATTCATCATCTATGTTAAAACTTCATGTGAAATCAATATCTCTATATACAGCTTACACTCTCTTCATTTTTATTTTCTTTATGACCATATGTATATTGATAGTACATGAAGAAAAAGAACTCAATTTAATATGAGTTTATAGATGTAAAAATATGTGACCTCATGAATTTTAAAAGAGCCACAGAATATAAAGTAAGAAATCTATCTGGCAAGCGCACGAATAAGCATTTTATAATTTAAGACTCGCCACTCCGTGGTTTATTAATTGGGAGGAAATGGCTCGCGCTTAGGCAAAAAAAATCTCCGCGGCAACGATTAGGGAATCCTGACAATCTGAGCAGGAAATATACTTACATATTAGGGGAGTATAAAAGTCGCATAATGTGTCGTCGGGGAGACTCTAAGGCAGATGTTGAGTATTGAATTTTATGTTCATAGGATGGAGCTGGCGGACATTTACACAGGTCATGAAAAAGAGAGTATTGGGAAATTCTCTAAAGATTAGCGTACAAAACTCGCAAATACAAATTTTATTAATATTTTATTCCTCTTAACCCTGGAAAATTAACAAGTCAAATTCCCACGGAGATATGTGGGTGGATATAAAGGAAAAAGAAATGAATATATATATAGTATAAGAATATAATATTATTACCCATATTTTTATAACCTTATAATATAGTTATATCATATTTATTTTATATTTTATATCTATAAGTAGAATAGGTATTACACCAATTACATCATCTAATAATATAAAATATATAATATGTTAACATTATTTATATCAATACTACCCATAATATACCAAAAATAGCTACAACGAAGTAACAACAATCATACACTCACAATAAACATTATCTAAATCACACACTATACTACATAATACTCTATATTACATTTTCATATATACTAGTACTGGATGCATTATCATTCACTCACATTTTCATGCCGGGGGTGAGGTTTATACCAAATATAATAAATATACTCATTAATCTCATTTCTATATTATATCCCACTCATAAAATTATACTAAATCTATTATGCCCGACGAGAGAGAGACAATCGATGGCAGAGAGGAGAGCAGATTGCGAGAGAGCAGTTTTTACGAGACTCTAGTAGCACGAGAGAAGACGCATGGAGAGGAGATGGATAGAGTAGAACGTCGGGCACCTTTTAGTGAAAAGCATAAAGGAAGAGACGAGGGAAGGGTGGGGAGCGATTTTTGTCACAATATATTTACTAACCTGCAAGGAGGTTAATTCATTCCCTTTCTTGACGATAGTCTATCTGAAATTCAAATTTAATAATCTAAATCTTCCTTTTAACTTTCTTGCGTGGCCAGTTACCACCACATTGGGCTCTTACTATAGTTCTAAATCATCTCTTTTTCTCTCTTTCGCATCACACTAACCTGCAACTACAACACCGTAATTCACGACACATAACACGGGCGCTAGATTCGCATACTTTGACACACTAAATATAATTATAAACTATCCCACTCTTCTAATCATCCTAGACAATATTCATTTTATACGTTTTCCATCATAGATCATATGTCAACAGTCACAATCTGCATAAATAATGACCAGGACATCACGTGCGACGGCCGGCTCCACACACCACAACACCTGTTTTTATGCAAGTAGCGAAGGGATTGGGGGGGGTGACCAGCTAATCTAAATAGCGGGCTGGCAGTTCTAAATCGAAAATCATCTTTCTGTTCCTTTCTCTCTCTTCCCTTTCTTTAATATTATCGCCCAAAATGTACTTTATCAATATATTTTACTTTATTTTATTACTTCGCATCTATATTATAAATAACATATCGATAGGCTCTATTTCGGGGTCCAGTAGAAAAGTTTTAGTTGTTGTCATCTGCTGAGAGCTCTGGGTTTATACGAATATATACGATAGTAGCTAGATTATGATCTATTATTGATGAATTATACGATATATATCACTAGAATATAGTTTTTATTAAATTTTTTGGTCGTTGCTACGTCACTCTTATTATCAATTACTATATCCAGGATCCGTATCCGGATCAGTAATGCTGTTTGAATATTCCTATTTTATAAAAATAATATTGATTATGCTTGGTGTATCGTTTAGAATTTAACAACGTAGTAGAGCATTGAGCTTAGTATTATAATTCGTAGTATTATATCTTAAACTCAATAATTAAGACTTATTTTGTAAATTTATAATTATTACACAAGTGCCTTACCTTCATCAGATTTATTTTCTACTAATGAGCCACTTTCATTACCTAGGGTGAGATTATTACACTTATATAGTATACTATATTAACTGCCTTTCTATCTATCTTCTTCTCTCAGTATATCGTATTAATAATATTATTATTATCATCATCATTAGTACTATATATTATTATTATACTTATTTCTATATATATTAGCAGTAATCGCTACTCATATACTCATTATATACGCTCTTAGCTAGCATAGCTCATTATTAATATATACTACTACCGTCCACGCCCTTGCTTCTCTTCTTTTCTTCCCTTGTCGTCTTTCATCCGTCTTCCTCTACTCTCTTTCTCTGGTCGTCTCTTCGGTCTCTCTCCGGTCTTCTCCTCTGAAAGCGACTGCTTGATTATTTAAAATTTCTGCTCTCGATGTCATCGATCTCATCTATTTTTATTTCTGATTGACATTCGTCTGAAGGATCACTAATATCTCCCTCACAATGATAAGAGAGTACTAGGACGTGCCTCTATTTGTGCAATGACGTAATTGATCGTTGGAGAACGGTGTATAAACTCTCACGTTCGTCTAGTTTATGATTAATATATGTTTAACTTGAGTGTGAGAACAGGACAAAGATCGTATCGGTACGATCTCGAGAGCTGGTATACTAGTGTAGACTCATTCTACTCGCAATTTTGCGTACAGCTATTGCTCTTTTACGAAAAGTCCTCAAATTGTTCTAGTGAAGCTAGCCAGTTCCGCACCGTTAACCGTCTAAAATGTACCGTATCTGCATGTGTCATTGAGTGGGGGGATTGGCGAATAATTTCTTTACTTGTTGAACTCTTTGCGAATGCAGCGAAAATAGCGAATGACAATGCGAAATGATAGAACAAAAACGTGGTCGATATTCGGTCCATCTAGACTTACCACCGAGGCCTTATATATGCAATTCATATTCAATTAACTTAAGCAAAATAGTCTACCTGCAGATAATGTTCATATTACATACTCTATACCGCGTATACATGTCTTACTCATACAGTTATAAAGATTATATACATATTCTTATTTTCTATTTATCATGTTTACTATTTGCTTTATCGATAGAAAAAATGGATGACACGTTAAATAATATACCTTACAATATTAACCAATATGCAAAAAAAATCTAACTTTCAAAGCCAGATCGATATACTGCAGTAATATCTGCAGTAATTATTATATATATCATTATATATATTGATATTATATTATATATATATTATATTATTTATTATGTATTATTTATTATTAATTATATTATATTATATATTATATTAAGCATAATTTTAAAGAATGTGAAGTGAAAACTATATTTTTTTTGACAATAATTAACTTTTTTTTTTTTTTTTTTTTTTTTCCATGTGTGTTGGAAACCAGTTTTTGAAAAGTTGTTTTTGAAGCGTTATTCTATTTAAAATCAGAAATTCAATTGAGAGACGTAAGTTTTTTTTTTTATTATTATTTTTTTTTTCATTATGATATTTATTTTTTTTTTAACAGTTTAAATGATTTTTTTACTAATTATAATTTTTAAGCGGAATGACATAAGCTTATTCTCCCTTTACGTGATATTTGTAACTAGTTAGATCGGGAAATTTTTTTGGACTAATGATATTTTTACGAATGACATAATTTTATAAGCTTCTACTAATTTTTATAATAATTTGAACCGAAGTGAGAGTGTATGGAAATTAGTATAACAGAAAATATTAATATATTTCAGCATAACAAAAACTTTAAGGTATGGTAAACATCAGAAATGCACCATAAACACACTGGTACAAAGAAGGGAGTAATAATAATAATAATAATAAAAAATCACTACCTGAAAGTTTATCATAAAATGTTATTAGGAATGGAGATGTACAATGTAGGTGGTAGGGCTTTAGTCTTGTAAATTGATTCACAGGAGAGTCAAGCTTTTTGAAATGATAAGAACAGCACGTATACGAAAACTGATGATCATAGAGGAACAATAATGATAATAATATATATATAATAAAAAATACTAATTAATATATATAATATATATATATATAGATATATAATATATATCAATATGATAATACAAATATATATATATATATCTAATATAATAATATATAATACTATAAAAAATATATATAATATATATATATATATATATATAATGAAAAGTATAGTGTTAAAAAATATTGGCAATTCAAAACAATATTTTTTGTAGCGATACTGATAATAAAAATAGAGCTATCTATCCAACTGCAATTGCAACCGCCTATTCAAAATTTCAATCTACTAGTTTTAGGTTCTTGCAGTTGAATTCAAAACCTTACTAGTGCGATTTCAATACATGAGAATTATTAATGTTAAGAGAAAAACATTCATTACTTGTTAGTTGTTATAATGTAGGAGGTGTAGTGTAGGTATATAACAATTTTTTTTTTATCAGACAATTTCTCGCTCCGTACAATCTTTACAAGATAATATTCAAAATAATGGGGCTTGATTTCGGTGGAGGTGAAACTATGAATAAGAAAAGAAATTTTAAAAATGGGATTTAGTAATGTTACATGCATGCCTCAGAGTCTGTGAAGATCGAATGCTCAAGTAATAGTAATATTTAGCATTTCAGAAGTCAAACAAGTTAATAAATTTAAATTTATCTTCATCAATTAGCAATTAATAGGAAAATGTCCATTAAAGTTGAGTTTCTTAAATGATAGTAAGTGATTGGATTCAAAGGAAAGATTCAAGAGTATCATAGTTAATCACAATAACTATAAAGAAAGAATAGACTAAGTCAATAAGAAAAGAAAATGCTTTACTTAACGGTAGCTTATGTAACGTAGACTTTCCAGAGTGATAAAATAGTCAGATATTTAACATATGCATGTTCTCGTGTCTTAAGTCCATATTTTTACTTATCTTTAATGTTAAATTCATTTATTTTAATTATTATTATTTATGAGTATTATAGGGTGCACCTAATTAATTCCCATATTATTTTTCTTTTCGTAGTTAATTTCATTTGTAATGTCATCAACAATGGAGAAATCAAGTATGCCCAAATCATACATACAAGAAATGGTACGTAACGTAAAGCGAAGAGTGGATTTTCAAGTTCGAAATTACGACGAGTTGTTGAGGTGGTTTGCGAGCGACCGAAGACATTTGTACAGCCACCCTCATTTGAACATGTACCACATGGAGGAAATGTCTGAATTTCATCACGAGTAGTCATGTACAGAAAAAAAATTGCTATTTATTTTTATTTAATAGTAAGAGAACAAAACTCATTCCAGTTCCCATAAATTAGTTCAATATATGCCCAACCGTATAGATCATATAAGGCTTTATAACAAATTAAATGAAAAGGTCCTATAAAATTCTCCAAAGGATAGTAATATCAACCAACCAACCGAACATAGACCTTACAGAACACTACAGAGGAACCTATGCAATCCTTAAAATAGTTTTTAAATTTGAAACTAGTATCAATTGAATTACGAATCGCTATATCAGTAGTATCAGAAAGAAAAACAAATGATGACCTTTATATAATCATAAAGCAATAAACAATTCCAATAATCGGTTTGACGAGCTGTTAAAAGGAAGATGATAATAAAGAATTGGATTATTACTCTTCTGCTAAACTAAATATATATAAATATGATATAGTTGATATATAATAATAAAATATAGCATATTATATCATAAATATATATATATATTATAATCTAGAAAATATATAATTAGGAGGGGCGAGTAGAGTGCAAGTTGGAACGAAAAAGACAGGACTTTAGGGGGATAAGAAAAAATTTACCGTTTAGAAAAAAGCGGCATTGGTGGATATTGGTGCCGGGCAGATAAGGGCAGAGTCTAGGAATTGTTAGTCTAACTGGGCGAGTAGAAGACGAGAGAGTTACTGTAATAGTTTGGTTTAATTATATTGAAAATAGTAACTTTGTGACTCATAGGGTAGTTAATTATCTATAGGTTAATATATATACTAGATATTATTATGTATATATATATTGTAACTATATTATATATATATATTGTGTATAGTATTAAATAATTATATAAATTATTATATATATCTTAACTATAGATTAATTTCTGTAATTTAGTTATATTATAACTATATTTTTATATAACAGGATATATAGCTACACTCTAAAAAAATGAACTAGAATCCCTAAATATCCTTCATTCTAAAATTGGATTCAAAGTTAGATCTCCAAATCTGTGCAATATGTACACAAAACATAACAAAAAAAAAAAAAAAAAAAAAGCAGGAACTCAGAAATTGACATTACTTTAGAAATTATGTTTTAAAAAATGTTTTTTTAAAATCTCTTATTTAACATTACCATCATTAATATTTAAAAGCCGCATGAGAGTGGGGAAACCAAATTTCTCGCTTAAGCAGCCTGCTTGTTCCTGATGGGAAATATACTGACGGATGCTTTTCATATTTACTTTATGCGGATTAGTTGTATGAATCAAAACATTTAATACAGTTCAAATGCTGGTTGTTATATTACAAGAAGAGTTTTACGGTTGGTTGCAGAAAATAGCAGGCGATTGGTGTGAATTGTGGCGACGTTTTGTTAAAGCAAGATTGGTGAGGTTAGATAGTCTAGTGTAAAGTCTTTTGATTTTTTGATGTTAATCTATCTTATCAAGTGGCGTTACAACCAACATTCGTCGACAAGTAATAAATTCGTGACTATGAGCGAGTAATTATTATCTTATACAGTAAACTCAAAATTAAATCGTCATAAAAAATCACTGTTGGGGCAAGGAATCAGATAGAAAGTGGACAGAGAAAAAAAAAAAATGAATATAAATATATTGTGAAGGAAGTGAGTTCATCTTCTTTAATGCATTTCATGCATTCTTTTTTTCTTCTGGCTGTCATTTAACCATATCGGTAGACTTCGGAAGAAAAAGAATTTTTTAAAAAATATATATAAAAGATAGTATATATATACTATTATTTTTAATATAATATTATATTTAATGAATATAATATATAATATAATAGTAATAATTATTAAAGTGGTATATAATAAATAAAATATATATATTATAATACTTCTTGCTATCCAATATATATATATATATTATCATACATATATATATTATATATATATAATAATATATTATACTATATATAGTATATAATATATAATATATAATCATATATAAAATACGTGACTATTATTTGTAATAAATTTTAGAACATTTTGACTAAATTAATTAATCAATATACAATTTTGAGTAATAAACTAAGTATAATAATAATATAGAAATATAATAATAATATATATATATAATATAATTTACTATAAGAAAATATAATATTATATATGATATACTATATATTATATATGTATATAAATATATATATAGTTGTTCATGACACGGACATCCACACGGCCCACAAGAATGTGGCCACTGGTTGAATAATAAACTTCCATTGGTGGGTCCTGCTCAACAAATTTAAATGCCAAAGAAATTTGGGTGGGAAATGAGTATTACAGTCAGAAATAAATAAAATCATCTAAATAAAAAATGTCTTTACATTATAAATATTCCTTATATTACATAACATAAATTAAAAGTCTGTGAAAAACATCATTCTTAGAGATAAGAGAAATTAGATATACTAATTAAGTGGTAGGATACAAAAAGATTATCGGATAAACATTTAGGTGTTATGATCCATCAGACATAGAAAAGCACGACGGTGAATGGGGTCCAGTTGAGGTACAATCAATTCAGAAGATATGGTGAACTAGATTCTGCGCGGGGATGTCGAAGGCAAAATTTGCAGATGGGAGGAAGATCCCGTGACATGTAGTGGTTGAGTAATATTGGTGACCAGTGCGGATACATGCAAGAATCACCTCGTGTAAGCACTTTCGTCGGTGATAGAGGAAGACCACTTACCTATGCTCGCTTTAATATTTTTAAGTTTTCGCACCCACTCGCTGATCACCACTCGCTAAGTCAATCCCGCAGCAAGACTGGACAAACCTTGTCAGATAGCAAAATCACTCATAATCAAGTTGATGGGAGCACGATCATGTCGAATGGCATCCGGAAGGTACCAAGAACATCTCCGAAAAGAGGAGGGGGTGGGCCATTCTGGCCTCCCTGCCAGCTATATCCAACCGGTTATCCTTACGTGAGAGGGGGTCCATACATAGTGTATTTGTTTTCTTTTGCGAGAGTGGACGCAGCCTCAAAGAAAGAATTGTTTGTTGTACAACGGACACCAGTGTGAACCAGTGTGTGTTTCTACTAGAATAGCGGGGACTTTAAGAGCGCCCAAGGAAGGGCGCTGAGTGAAATCTTAATAAATACTAAGAGTGGTTCTGGGTTAACAATGAATTAAAATTCGAGAGGGCAATCATTATAGCCATTAACTCTGCCGGTAAAAATTGAACGCATGGGGGGGGGGGAGAGGACATGGAAAGTTACGGTCAGGAGAAAAGTGCACCACCTTTCCTCTCGTAGAGCGTCAGAACCTGGGAGATATACACCGTGAATGCGGAATGAGACCAGGATCATGCCTTTAACAGAAAGGCAGCAGGGTTTCTAAGATTTGGAAGAGAATAGGTTCACAGGACCAAGACATGGTAGATCATAGAGTAAGCAAACGTTTACCTATCATAAGAAAATGGCAGCACCTTTTGCAAAGGGATATTGAGGAAATTAAGGATGTTGTAAACTGCAATTACAAATTGCTAGTAAGAGGATTCTGAGGCTATCTGTCGAAATCGGTGTAAAGAGCCAATATGTTGTGGTAAAGCGAAGGTAACTTGTACGTACATGATGGTATTCTCTTCGAAGAGAGGATGGCATCACATCGTATTCAACTTCAAGGGCTCACCCGGGAGGGGGCGATCGTAACGGGCGATCGACAAGACATCCATGTGGAATACAGATCGCCTCGTTTTGGTGGATCTAACAGGTGTCGAGCTTGTGTATGGTGCACTGCTCAAGATATCTTTCAAAAGAAAGAGGGACAGTGCCAGATGACGCCTGAGAGACTTCTTTGCACAATTGCGGATTTCGCACGGTGTGTGAAGGTCACCACACTCGACAATGAAACGAGAAGTACTCAATATTGAGGATGGCCAAATTTGTAACATTTGAAACATCTCCTCGGGTGCGGGATGTATGGCCGAACCGAGTGGATGGTGAAACTGATTTTCACCCTAGTCGGAGGGAATGGTAACACTAAAAGTGAGAAGGAGAAAAGGGTTGGAATACACAACGGGAATCTTTTAGGGACGAAAACGTAGAACACATTTGTGACAGAATGTCGTTTTTTTAAAAATGTCGAGATAATGGCGCCAGGATCATCTGGAAACTGACCTCTGCTGAGCATAACTGGTTCTTTAGATGTATTGCGAACATGGTCCGACGTGGAGACAACCGGTTGGTCGCCCAAATGATTAGAGATAAAGTCCAATAACTGACTTTGATTCGAGAGGCGGCACGAACGATGAGAGAACCATTCCTTCTGGGAGTCACCTGAATATCGGCTATACTGATAAAGTACGTCTTATACGCGTCACTGAGGCGACGAGATTGGCTACGAGACTTTTGAGAGGGTTAAGTCGTCGAACATGAGAATAAAAGTACAGATAGGCGTTTCATATAGTGGGGCAACGTTACTATCCCAATAGAGTCCGAGAACAGAAAAGTTAAAGTCGAGTGCGTATGTTAGCGAGTGGGTCCAATGGTGTGGAGAACCCGATTTTTTTCTGGCTGACGCGAAACTGATTGAGGTAATACAATCAGATAGCGACTATCGAGTCTCCACCCAGAAAGATGAGGTAAGACACATAAAGCTTGGAGATATCCTGGGTGTAAGGTGTAACGCGTGGAGATGGATCAGCACCAACCAGTTCGTCTCAATATCTGGCATCAATCACGTATTCAAAGCCTTTACTTGATCCCGTCCTAGGACCGAGGAAATCCAAGTAGGGGAACTGAACTGAAGTGAAATCGCCATTCTCTCTTTTAAAATCCTTATATTTTTATTTACGGAGTCATAAATTAATCCACCTTAATAAATACTCTCCACCGCAATAAACCATATTAACAATAAAACATAGGAACATAAAAAAAGACATATAACAAGGGAGTGAGGCGGAAAACTATACATTAGGGAAATTAAAGTCGTCCAGTGCAAGACAAGTCCAGATCACAACCACACCCGAAACCCCACGCCCTTAAGGGATATGCGAGCGGATTCGAGTCGGAAAACCCTCGTCCGGGAGTGACTCCGACACAACCCTCAACAGGAACCCATGCGTACAGTCCAAAACTCAGAACCCGGGATTATACAAATACAAGTGCAGGCTATATCTCTCCCGTCATGATAACCCCAAGGGTCGGATCCCAAAAGTAAGGGTCGCCCTCAAGAACGACAGGACCGTGTTATAGACCTGTACCCTCACCGCGGGGAAAAGGTTTAGCGACGGACCGCCAAGTACTCAAGAAAACAGGAAATAGACACCGGAAGTCGATAAGTCAAGTGGAAAGGTAAAAAAAAGGTAGGAAACTCATTAAAGAGTGGAAGTACGTACAACAATACGTAAGGGGGGCAAGAAAGGCAAAATACGAAAAAATAAAAAGAAGGCGGGGAAAATACGGCCATCGAACACAAATCAGGAAAACACAACAAACTGAAAAAAGGAAACTGCAACGTTTGGCGGCAGAATAACCAGAAGGGATACTGAACAGCCCACTCATCAAGGGAAGGGTGAGGCAACTTTAATTAGCTGATTACAATAAATATAATATATAAATAATACTATATAATATATATATTAATAAATAAAATAAATTAATATAATATATATATATAATATAATATTATATATAAATAATATCGGAATTTTAAAGTATATATATATATATAAAATATATATTAATTAAATTAATAATAAATGATATAAATATAAAATATAATATATATAATAATATAAAATATATAAAAATAATCGAATTATAATATTTCGAGATAATTATAGATATATATATATATAATAGAAAAATAAAATAATACAAAAATATAATATAAATATATATATATCGTATATATAATATATAAATATAATAATATATATAATAATATATAAAATTATATTAATAAAGAATATATAGAAAATATGACATTTAAATGGTTGACTCGTAAAATGCAGGTTAATGTTTAATTTAGTGTCAGCGGGTCGTGATCTGGATTATATATAATATATATATTATAATATCGTAATATATATACTATATATATATATATATAGTATATATATAATATATATATATAATATAATATATATATATATATACTAGTATATATAATATTAATATATATATATATATAATATATATATATATATATATATATATATATATATAGTATATATATATATATACATATATATATATATATATATACTATATATATATATATATATATATATATATAATATATATATATATATTATATATATATCATTATCAGTATATTATATATATTATATATAATATATACTATATATAGAAATATATATATTATAATATAATATATATATGATATAGTATATATATAATATAATATATATATATTATATATATATATATATATATATATCATATTAGATATAGTATATATATATATATTATATATATATATTATATATATAGTTTGCGGTCGCTTCTTCGCAAACTATTGTTTGAATGAATCTTGCTATGTTCTGGAGAACGCCTCTGTGTCTACTGAAAAGTTAGGGACCGTGAACACAGAAGGAATGAGCAGATTCATTCCATCTTCCACAAAATCATTTTCTCCTCATAATCCATGATACGATGGCTCTTGTTAATTTGCCATCCAAGAGTGTGACATTGCGTATCGGTCGAGGAAAAATTCTTGTTCTCCTATTGCTCTAACTTATTTTCATTTTGCCCGGAATCGATGCAGGGATATTATTCGACAGGCCAAGCGTTCTTACACTTAAAGGAAGTATGCTGCCTTTTTTGCTTCTCCTATTAATAAAAATTTCTGGCTTCTTGCTAAAAACATCTTCAAAATCTTCTGTAAATCTTCCTTTACCCCTCTTACCCGTTCTGACGGTTTTGTTGCTCACACTCTTTCTGAAAAGGCGGCTAATATTTTTGGTCTTCTTTTTTCATCTAATTCCACCCTATACGATTCCGGCTCCCCTCCTCCTACTCAATCCCCTCTCAGGTGTTTCATGTCTCCAAATGTCATTGCTCATGATCAGGTACATGGGATACTGAGATCTATAAACGTTT
>JABUQX010022398.1:55000-56882 GCA_015478945.1 Trachelipus rathkii | reverse complement strand
GAAATTTTCATCCTTGATGATTTGGCGAATTTGAGGGCCGCTAAAGATTCCAGCTTTGAGTTTCTCCATACTCAACCCGGAAAAAATCTGCAAATATATTTAAAACATTCACCATCTTTGTCTAGGGCCCTAACAAATTGCTTCATTAGTCCTAGTTTGATGTGGAGTTGTGGGAAAAATTTTTCACCTGTCAACCAGTGGTTCGCTAATGATATTTGATGCACCCTATCACGTCATATTTTCCCTAGCAGGTCATACAACATAAGCATATGAAACAAGGGTACTTAGTATATCCGCTTTGCTGCCCCAAGGGAACGATGTTGACCATGTTCCAAATCCACGCCATACATGACCCCTGGTGTTCATTATACTCTAAGCTTCTGGCAAGATCATATCTTATATTTTCATATTCCTCTTTCCGGTTTTTGTTGAGTGACCTATTGGAATCGATGCATAACCTATTGGCCATTGTACATAAAACACACTTTCAATGCTTCTCGTTGAACTAATCCTAACAATGGCCAATCTTCTGGTCGGTAATTTAGGTACGCCCATTTAGAGTAGGAGTCCAGGGATGTTCCTACAGTATACTAGTTCTTCTTCTTCAATGAAATGGAAGTACTACCTCTCTTGTCCGAAAAAAGTTATTTTACTTTGGCCCTGAGACAGTTCTTTTCACTTGTCTAGATGCTAAAAGCTCAGAACTCTTGCTTGGAGACTAAACTTACGTACATCAAACTCATTGATCTCATGTCCTCGGAGAGACTCGTTGGCTGCTGAGAGTACTTTCTTCATTTCCCGTAACTCAAAATCTGAACGTAGTGCACACCAAATCCTGATAATCTCTTTATCAGACAATGCTAGGTCTGGGAGTGCAGTGAACACTGGGATGGGGACATTCGGAGTGTGGTACAGTTCGCCTTGCTAATTCCAAATCCGGATACTCAAATTTACGTTTCTTGTAACGATTGATCCCTTTCACATTAACCAAACAAAAATAACAGTCACACTGTGTTGATTCTTTGGCTCCCGCCATACCATAGGCACACCAAATTTTAAACCTTTTCTTCGTCCATTTTTCCATTGACGTAGATTTTCGACACACGTTTTACAGACCATATGGGGAGCCCAAGACTTATCTTGGTCTCCGAGTTTCATTCCAAAGTATGTCAGATATGCTTGCTTCACAAAGTTAGTAATATTTCTTCTTTGGTTCTCCTGGCAATATTCACCACAGATGTAGCAGAATACATTGGGGTTATTCAAACAGGCTCTTCGTGAAGTACTCATAGTGTTCTGAAAATAGAAAAAAGTAAAGTATATATAAAGGTAAGCCCCTTAAAAAGAAATAAAACGATATTACTGTAAAATATGCATTAAAAAAGATATTTGTATAAGAGTAAATCTGGAACACCCTGTATCTCAAGAACTAAGAGCCAAATCTTGAAACTAATGTCATTTCTTGAAAATCGAGCACACCCGATATACTATAAATTCGATAAAATATCCTTGGCAGCAAAAAAAAATATTTTTTTTTTTGGCCAGTGTAATTTTTATTTTAAGTTTATAACTAATTATACTTTTAGTCTAAGACTTATTGATTTTTAATAATTAAACTTCCAAAACCAATCTCAACATCCTTAAAGATACCATATATAATAAATAACATTTAAATTGATTTTATAGACTGAATGGATATTACCCTCATCTATAACTTTAATTAATTATATTATTACTATAATAAATAGACAATATGTAAATCAATTCTGTGTAAAACCAAATATATATATATTATTATTATATACTATATATATATATATATATATATATATATATATTACTTATATATATATATATATATATATATATACATACTAATATA
>JABUQX010022398.1:45000-50000 GCA_015478945.1 Trachelipus rathkii | reverse complement strand
CCCGCCCCCCCTATCCATCCTTGATCTATTGGATCTAATTGTTCAAGTCACATTTCGAGTAGTATTTTGGATAAAAATAACATAAAATCAAGTTCTTTATAACGACATCAAACAAATCTGAACTGACGTAAGCAAAGTTATCACATTAAATAAAGCTTACTTAGCATCATCTGAACTATGAATATAACCACAACGACAAACCTACCCATCTTAAAACAGGAATAAAAAGGTTAACGTTAACAAAGTTTCACACTTACCAACAGTAAAGTAACTAACATAACAGCCAAAAACGTAACTTATTCACGACTTTGTCAAGCATGTCTCTAAAATACCAACTTTTTACATTAACATGGTAATATTAACAAAATTTTACTATACCTTTGTGTTAATTATCATACAGCCCAGCGAAAGTATGCTAACGTAACAAAGTTTTCACCCTATTAATAAAGTCAACATAACATTACCAGAACTAAGAATATAATATACAACGGCAAACCTGACACATCTTAATAAGAATAAACGCTAACATTAACAAAGGTCAAACTTATCAACAGTAAAAGTAACTAACAGACTCACAAAAACATAATCCATTCATACTTTATCAAACATATCTCTAACATAGTCATAATTTTACAAAAAATTTGCATAACCGTACCTAAACCACAAAAATACTAATGGGCTAAAAGAAAACAAAGTAAGTTTTACTCTCTGTAAAGCTAAACTATGAACGTAATTACATACTTAACACACAACACACACACACACAACACCACACACACACACACACATCACACACACACACACAACACAACAACAACAACAACAAACAACTAACAACAACCAAGACGAATAAACAGCATCCATCATCAATGTAGTCAATAAATCGAACATACGAGGGAAGTAAAACAAGTTTTCGTATTTTATAACATATAATTTTCTTGAAAAGAGCGTTATATAATACATTAAAAGGTCAAATTAATAAATATATTAATTCATCTGATCAGCGAACATAGGATTCAAGTTGGTAAGCTCTATATATCTCTCTAAAGATTCAACATTCCTTTGAAAGAATGTAGTATGGATGCTTCCAGCCAACCCTAATCCATTTTTCCGGCACTATATTTGATTCCAGCAGCACTCATTACTCTCCTAAAGAGAGAAGTAACTTATCAGCTGGCATATTATTAACGCATTCCCTGTATACTGTATTATAGGGAAACCATATGTTCGGGTGTAAATACCCAGAATTACACCATGTGCTATAATGTATAAGTCTCAAGTCACTCGTCAACACTCGCTCTAAGGTGCGATGTAATTCTCGTTTTTTATTTTAAGCAATGCTGTAATATTTTTCAGACGTTCGAACTGTGAAAAACTATACCGCTACGCATGAAAGGTTCAACAATCGATGGGGTTTTCCAATAGTTTGCGTACATCAAAATGGTTTTACTAACGTCCACATAATGAGACGCCCGACGTTCTAATTCTATTAATCACCTCTCACACGGTCACACTCCTGGATAAGATATCCTCTCACTACTCCGTCGATCCAATCGCGATACACACACTTATCCTCCTAGCCATGCAGCTGCGATATCGATAATCTTGATGAATCCATCAACACAAACGAATAAAGGTCTATTATTTGAATCTCTGGCAGGAATACAAGCAATGTATCGGTATCCATCCGGTTGACGATTAAATATAAATGACACATCGTGGGTAGGCGCCTTGTGAAGATATGCAACAACAGGTGTAGAATGTGGGGAGATGTCTCGGTACCAGTTAACAAGCGAAAAAATGTCCTACTGACGGAAATCGTAAGTGTAAACAACCCTTATAGGTAATGAGATTCTTTCTTTCAACCAATCAGAAGAAAGTAAACAAGAATACAACGCACGAACGAACCATATCAGTTCAAAAGGGTATATTCTCGTTAGAACAACAACAACAACGACAACAACAACACATCAACACAACAACAACAACAACAATAACATAGTACAAAAATAAGTTCTTTATATACTAACCAACGAATATATGCTAACGTAACATTGTTTTCACGTTAATAAAGCTGTTAATAATGGGTTTTCTCTCGGGATGTGGTGTGTTGCTTTAGATACTCTTGGTTAATGAAACCTGTTTATTCGTAAGTTAGGTACGTTATGTTAAATATTACTATGACAGGGTGAAATTAACACTGATTTGGTAGAGAAATGATGAGTTTTGTAAGATATTACTGTGTTACCTGACGATGATGTGTTAGAAACGTGAGTCTAGGTTAAGTTTTTGTTGAGTAATGTTAGGTCCGAGAATTTCTGCTAATGTCTACGTTTATTCATAGTTTCAAATATGATGTATAATAGAACGTGTTGACACTTTGTGAAGACAGTGTCAATTCCATAGGTCGAGATGCTGGTATCTTTGATAGATTGATCACTTTGTTAAGGGATTTTGTTAGATAATACGTCTTTACCTGTTGCTGATATGTGGTAAAAGTGGGATTATGTGACATTACCGCTTACACCCTCTTCAGGGTACCCCGAGATGGGCCTTCGTGCATCTCTCTGGGGTGATCTCAAAGTAGTGCTTACAGTGCTTACAGTGCTATCAAATCGCCTCTGTATGATGCGCTGTTGCTTAATCTAACAGTTTTGAAATGATATTTTCTGAAAGGGGGGCGGGGTCTAAATTTTTTTAAAGGAATAAAAATATTTATGTTATCTCGTGAATGCGTTAGGTATTACAAGGAGCACATCCCCCTGGGTTTTTCTCTCGGAGGCTTATGTGTATGCTTTAGATACTCTTGATTAATGAAAACTGTTTATTCGTAAGTTAGGTACGTTAAGTAAAATTACTATGACAATGTGAAAATAAACCTGATTTGTTAGAGAAATGATATTTTTGTAAGATATTACTGTGTTTAACCGACGATGATGTGTTAGAAACGTGAGCTAGATTAAGTTTTTGTTGGTAATGTTAGGTTTGCTCTAGAATTTTTGCTAATGTCTATGTTTTTTCATAGTTCAATTGATGTTATAAACTCAAAACGAGTGACCATTGATGAAGATGGTGTTAATTCATAGGTCGAGATGCTGGTATCTTTGATAGATTTGTTCACCTTGTTAAGGGATTTTGTTAGATAATACGTCTTTACCTTTGCTGAGGGCTCAGCTCAAAGGGCTGTGCCCTTACCGCTACACCCTCTTCAGGGTACCCTCCGAGATGGGTCTTCGTGCATCTCTCTTGGGTTGATCTCTAAGTAGTGCTTACAGTGCTTATAGTGCTATCAAATCGCCTCTGTATGATGCCCGCTGTTGCTAATCCTAACAGTTTTGAAATGATATTTTCTGAAAGGGGGGCGGGGTCTAAAATAGGGTAAGGATAAAAATATTTCATTGTACTACCTCATGAAAGCGTTAGGTGTTACAAGGAGCACATCCCCCTGGGTTTTCTCTCGGAAGGTTATGTGTTGCTTTAGATACTCTTGATTAATGAAAACTGTTTATTCGTAAGTTAGGTACGTTATGTTAAATATTACTATGACAATGTGAAAATAACACTGATTTGTTAGAGAAATGATGAGTTTTTTGTAAGATATTACTGTGTTAACCGACGATGATGTGTTAGAAACGTGAGCCTAGATTAAGTTTTTGTTGGGTAATGTTAGGTTTGCCCTAGAATTTTGCTAATGTCTATGCTTATTCATAGTGGTTGGTATATAAAGAACTTATTTTTGGACTGTTATTGTTGTTGTTGTTGTTGTTGTTGTTGTTGTTGTTGTTGTTGTTGTTGTTGTTGTCGTTGTTAACGCATATATATCCCTTTGAACTGATATGGTTCGTTCGTGCATTGTATTCTTGTTTACTTTCTTCTGATTGGTTGAAAGAAAGAATCTCGTTACCTTTTAGAGCTGTTTATACATCCGAATTTCGTCAGTAAGACATTTTTCGCTGTGTTGGTATGATGATCTCTCATTCTGCTCCTACGAATGTCCTCTTTACGAGGACCTTTACATAGTATTTCCAGTCAGGTGACTGATCATCACCAAAAGTGAAATTGATTCAAACCCTCATACGGATCCTATCATAGTCTAATACATCCGTATGAGGATTGGAATCAATTTCGTCAAAAGTGAAATTGATTCCAACCCTCATACGGATGTATTAGACTATGATAGGATTCGTATGAGGGTTGGAATATAGCATCAATGACTTCATTAGCAAGCATTTCGAATGATGTTTCAAGATCTCTTGGTTCATGGAAGAGGTTTTCATCAATAACCTATATGAGTAAAGGTTATTGATGAAAACTTCTTCCATGGACTTTTTAAGTTTCTCTACAGAGATATGCATTAAATGGATTAGTGCTGTAGGTTGTATGTGAATCTTTGTTAATGTTAGCAGTTTATTCTTGCTTAAGATGGGCATGGTTTGCCTTTGTACATTATATTCTTAGTTCTGATAATGTTATGTTGACTTTATTAATATGAAAACTTTGTTACGTTAGAGTATACTCATTGGTCTGTATGATAATTACACACGGTTATGGTAAATTTTTGTTACATATTACCATGTTAATGTAAAATTAACATTGTTATGTTAGAGACAGGCTTGACAGAGTGTGAATAAGTTACGTTTTTGGATGTTATGTTAGTTACTTTACTGGTGTTAAGTGGGTCCTTTGTTAAATGTTAACCATGTTCTTTGTTTAAGATGGGCTAATTTTCTCGTTGTGGTTATATTCATAGTTCAGAAGGATGCTAAGTAAGCTTTTATTAATGTAAAACTTTGTTACGTTAGCATTTGATTGATCGTTGTATAAAGAACTTGATTTTATGTTATGTTTATTCAAAAATGATACTCGAAATGTGACCTTAATCAATAGATCAATAGATCACAGATGGTCAGGAGGGTGGCGGATGGTGGCTGGATGGTGGTTTGATTTAGTGATTTACTGCTTTAGGGTATGTAAAAACGTAAATTTGTAAGTTATAAACA
>JABUQX010022398.1:0-40000 GCA_015478945.1 Trachelipus rathkii | reverse complement strand
AGTTTTTCCTTTTCTCGAACTCTTCGCCTATTCGCTGAATCTTTGCTGTGTCGCTAGATATATCGCAAGTTTTCGATAGAGTGGCATAAAGCTTCGATTTCTAAACTCCCCTAATTAGGGATCTATCCTTCCTTTAAAACTATCTCATTGATTTCTTTTCCTATCGTCCTACGACAGTTCGCAGTAACAGAAAATCACAGAATATCCTTTAAATTTATTTGCAGTTTGTTCCTCAGGGTTGTGCCCTATCCCAAATGTTTTCCTATCATTATTTATAACATTATATCTGTCACTTCATTACTGTTCACTCTTATGCTGACGATTACTCTAGACATTTTGCATATTATTCCACTCAAATTTAATTATCTGATTCTGAGTGGATGACATCGGAAATTTAATTTGAAATCGGGGTTTGATTTCAATACCTCACAATCTCAGTTCCTTCATCCATCTAATCAACAAAATCTTCCACTTAACTAACAATATCTTCAAAAGTAAACCACTCAAACCTTTTCTGTCCTTACTATTCTTAAGTTTTCTTATAATTGGAAGGATTAAATTGTTTCTCTCCTCGATCAAGCTTCAAAAGAGGCTGGGTGATGTAAAAAGGTTTTTCACGATTTTTTTACATCAACCCTTAGTCTTTTTTGGTATACTGATCTTGTCTGCCTTTGAATGGAGTGTGTATCATATATCTGGGGTGAATTAACTCATACAGACCTTTTTAAAAAGGATAAAAAAGTGGATGTTAGAGTTTTTCCGTGATATATTCTCTCACTTTAACTTAATTTTTCTAATATATTTCATGTTGCATAACTGTAGCACAACTCTTTTTACACCATCGCTATTACAACAGTCATTGCTTTTCCGAACACTCCAATCGCACACCTCCTCATTTGAAGAGAGCTCTTGAGATTCGACTATCTCCACAATTTCATCATTTCTCTTCTTATTTTTTCATATACTCCACTTGTAATGTCTGGAACTTTCCTCTTTCTTTTATTTCCACAATTACTCTACTTTGCGCTCTTTTAAACGCACAATATTGATTCATGTCATTCTTTTGATTAGCTTTTATTTAGAAATCTTTCCCAACATTGGTGGCTTGTGTGTAGGCCACTTTCCTTCATCATCTAACATTACTTTCTCTCTCTCTCTCTCTCTCTCTCTCTCTCTCTCTCTCATATTATATAGATATACTATATATATATATATATTATATATTATATATAATTATAATATATAATATATATATTATATATACTATATATAATATAATATATATATATATATATATATATATATATATATTATATATAGTATATATATTTGGGAAAGATGCTCATTAACAGCAAAAATTCTTCAATTCCATTCTCATCGAATATATCACACTTATTTTAAATTCTAATGACTTATTTACAATATTATTGGTGAAGCGCCAGAAGATGTAAACTATTTGGAATATACGTATGTTAATTTATGTTTATTTTTCTGTTTTCATTGCTGACGCACGCTTAAAATATGAACGTTGTCCAGGCTTGACTAGAATGATATTGTTGATATTTTTGATTGAATATGCCGATTCTCTTTGATATTACCTAACCTAACCTAACCTAACCTAACCTACTAACTACTAACTAACCTAGGTTAAGTTCCGTAACTAACCTAACCTAACAACCTACTTAACCATTTTTAATGAACATTATATATATATATAATATATATAATTTACTATATATATAATATATATATTATATATATCATATATTATTAATATATATTATTATAATATATATATATATATATATATTATATATATATATAGTTATATATATATTATATATTTTATTATATATATATATATATATCAATTGACATTAAACTGAGAAAATTAAACATATTTTTAGTATTCACCAAAATAATACCGAAAAATGCAACCAATCAATAAAGCAATAACTCGTTGTAAAATGATATTTTGCTGTAAGCACAACGTATCCTCTATTTACATACATAAATCCATATATTATATCTAGTCATATATATATTATTATTATATATACTATATGAAATTTATATATATATATATATAAAATATTTTGTAATATCTAATATGATATATATATATATATAATATATATATATATATATATATATATATAAATTTCGAGGGTGGATATTAATATGCCGACAAACCCTGGGATCTGACCTAACACACTATGCTGGGCAAATCATGTTTAATGAACATAGGACGCGAAATGCACGGTTACGGAGATAGCACAGATACATATCCATGTAGGTCTACGTGAGTAATATCGGGTGGAGTTGAGAACCCACTTCAGGTCCCGACGTTCTGAGCGTTCTTATCAGTCGGCACGTTTGATCACTGATAACGGCGCGTTTGTTATCTTATTTCTCGGTAATTCTCATTTTTATTTATTTATTTTTATTTATTTTATTTATTTATTTATTTTTGTTATTATTATTATTATTATTATTATTATTATTATTATTATTATTATTATTATTATTATTATTATTATTATTATATCTATCAGGGTTAGGTTTATCGTATTTGGCTAAAATTTAGATACGCGCTAGGTAGTGACGTAACTTCGTCGTAGACGAGGTTACGTGACCGTGCGCCCCGAAGGGGGGGCGCTGCCCCCTAGAATTGAAATGATCGTAGAAGGCTGAAATTCAGGGATAGGATTTGGACCCGGCGCCGGACTCGCGTTCGGATTCGGAGTCAGTACCGGTGATGGCTCCGGTGCGGTACTGGGTTAGTAAATATTTGTATAATAATACAATATTTGTGTCTTTATATATGGTATTAAATTAACTTAAAAAATGAAGGGGTTCATGTTCGTAATGGGTGTCTGGGCATTGTAAGGGAGAATGCCCCCTGAAGAAATGAACGAAATGCATAAGAGAAGTGGAAAAAGGAGTTGGAGTTGGAGTCGGACTTGGAGTCAGAGAAGGAATGAGTGGAGAAGAAGTCTGAGTCAGAGGAGTCGGAGTTGACAACGGCACTGGTGCTGGCTCCGGTGCGGTGCCGAGTTAGTAAAAAATTGTATAATAATACAGTTTTGGTATCAAAATGTATGTTTATAAGGTCGTAGTACTCTAATATAAGGGTTGTAAAATTTTAATGGGTGTCTAGGGCCCCCCCGTAGAAATGAACGGAATGCATAAGAGAAGTGGAGAGAGTCGGATTCAGAGTCAGACAGAGAGGAGTAGGAGAAAGAGTCTGAGTCAGATGAGTAGGAGTTGACAACGGCCCCGGTGCTGGCTCCGGTGCAGTGCCGAGTTAGTAAATATTTGCATAATAATACAGTATTGGTATCAAAATATATGTTTATAAGGTCGTTGAACTTGAATACGAGGGTTATAAGTTCGTAAAGGGTGTCCGGGGACCACACAGAGGGGGGTGTCCCCAGAAGAAGCAGCATTGAAACTGTCAAACAGAAGGAAGAGGGGAAGGAAGAAGGAGGAAGGAGGAAGGAGGAAGGATGGAGGAAGAAGTCTCATGTGTTGGAGCAGATGAGTCATAGCTTGCACCGGTGCTGGGGCTGGTGCCGTGCTGAGTTAGTAAACCTTCGTTTGTTATTTATTTTATAAGTTCATTTTACATTTAATTTTTGTTTTCAAGTTAATTTATTTTTAATTTATTTTAAAATTTTTATTATTTTTTAATATTTATTTTAATTTATTTTGTTTAAAAAATATAATTTTTACTAAAATTTTTATGCTTTTCATGTTTATAACGTAAAAAATAAAAAAGAAAAAAACAAAAAAAAAAACTTGTTTGCGTTTTTTTACATACCCTAAGCAGATAAATCAGTAAATCAAACCACCCACCCTACCCTCCCCAGCCCTCCGAAATCTATTGATCTATTGATCTATTGGTTCAAGTCATATTTTTTACAAAAATTGTTACGTTTTACATACCCTAAAGCAGTAAATCAGTAAATCAGTAAATCAAACCACCCTTCCCAGCACCTCCTCCCACCATCCTTAAAATGATTTGCTATTGATCTATTGATCTATTGTTTAAAGTAATATTTCGAGTATCATTTTGAATAAACATAACATAAAAAACAAGTTCTTTATACACTGACCAATGAATATATGCTAACGTAACAAAGTTTTCACATTAATAAACCTAACATAGCATCACCTGAACTACGAATATAATGTACAACGACAAACCTAACATACCTTACCCTCGAATAAACTATTAAAATGCAGCGAAGACTTTATTTCGAAAAACCTATCCCTACTCATAGTTTGTACAACCGGAAGATACCGGGAGGAATGTTTCCAAAAAAAACGTAGTGATGGTGGTTTTACGATACCCATAAAGATTAGAATGCCAACGTAAGCTTTTATTTCGTCAACCTGAAGCTTCAGTTCTTTGCCATTCTTTTGCAAAGCATACAGGTTCGTCTGGTTTGTGATGTATTCCAATAGGGGTACATCAAAAAACAAGAGGAAGAATTGCAATGGGGTAAAGGTAGACCAGGAATCATCCGTCACATACTGATCCCTGTCTTTCCATGTGATATCAGCGGGCTGAGTAAGATCTACATTCCTCCAAACGGGCTGGGAACTAGACCTGCGCTTCTTCTGAGCTGGAGTAGGAATGTCCTCGTCGTCGTCGCTCTTCTCTCTGTCTTCTATGATAAGCCGTTGCGATTCTTGCAAAGCTTGCAAGCGTTGGCTTATCTCAGAATCGGAGAGCGCGTCAATGTCCTCCGGAATTGAGGCAAATGAGACATCATCATCTTCGTCGTCGCTGCTAAGGTCGTCGTCCGATCCATCAGGGCATAAAATCAATCTCAACGCCTCATCTACGGAAAAAGTGCACCTCCTCCTTCTCACCCGTTCCGCGAGTATGGAAATCTCTGACCTGTCAATGATCTGTGAGGAAGATGTTGATGGAAGAGGTTCGATTGGTTGGGAACTTGACTTTGGAACAGGGTCCATTCTGTAAATTACAAACTCATATATATATATATATATATATATATATATATATATATATATATATATATATATATATATATATATATATATATATATATATATATATATATATATATATATATATTTACTGTATATATATATATATATATATTATATTTATATTATATATATTATATATATTATATTATTATTATATTATATAGATTATATAATATTATATAATATATATATATATACAATATATATATAATATATATAATATAATATATATATATATATAATATTAAATATATATAATATTTATATACTGTATATAATATATATATAAAATAAAATATATATTAACATATAGCTAGTAGGTCAGATAGATAGGCTCTACATATTATCTATATATAATACTATATATATAATAATTATAATACCATATATAAGTAATATATATATATATATATAATATAAAACTACTTATCATAGTATATATATATAAATATATATATACTATATTATATTATAATAATACCTATATATTATATATATATATATATTTATATTATATATATTATATAATGTATATATATAGATATAATATATAAAATATATTATATATATATATTAAAATATATAGAAAATAATAATATATAGTATATATTATATAAAATAATATATAATAATGATGATATATATAATAGGAGAGAGAGAGAGAGAAAGAGAGAGAGAGTAGGAGAGAGAGAGAGAGGAGAGAGAGAGAGAGAGAGAGAGAGAGAGGATCGAATGATATGAGCAAGCGAGTCAAAAACCCATAAGTTTCACTTTTGTACAAATCAAAGGCTGCAAATGGTGGATTATTAAAACGCTGATGGTGAGATTTAAAATCGGAAGCATTAAAATTTTACGACATATTACACTGAAGGTGAATTGTAAATGTATTATATTATTATGATGATATTATTATGATTAGTATTAAATATTAATTAATTTATTATTTATTATTGAAAATTTTATAAATTATTGTTATTATTATATATTAATTTAATTATTATATTATTATTCATTATCTTGATGTCTGTCTGTTTGCGATTTTAGCAACTGATCGAATGTGAAATAGACTACACAATCATAAAACAGTTGCAAGCCCCGCTCACAGATAGTTATATATTTATTATTATTATATTATTATTATATTGGATATTTTTTGATTATTATATATTATTAATTAATTATAATTTAGAAAATTAGGTAATATTGTATTATTAGTGGTTATATTACTTTTATTATTATTTTATTAGTGATTTATTTATCGATGATTATTATAATATAGGTTTAGAAGTTATCGTTTACCTTTCAGGAAGGAATGTGAGAAAAACTTTAAAGTCTTTTCGATTTATGGCGAAAATGTGACACTTCAGTCGCACGATTTGTTCACTACGCCGAATTTATAATAAATTTCTGATTTTTTTGTCTTCAAAAAGTATCTATTTCATTTAAAAGATCTTTCTTTCAACTATTAGAATGCATGAAATGAAAGTAAAAGTCAAAAATTAAGAAAAATTTGAAATAAGTTAGGCAAAGTAACACGGTCACTGTGGCAAAACGTAGTTTTCATAAGGAGATCGAAACACCCTTACTTCCATACTGCTCAGAACAGATATCTAAAGCAAAATTTCGCTAATTTTTTGGGCCTATAAATCTATAAAATCTGACAACTTCTGTACAAAAATATCTTAAAAAAAAGCCAGAAAATAAGCAAAAATAAATGAGTAATAAACGACTAGTTAAAAGTGCGACTAATCAGTCGCTATCCGGGACTCAAAAGGGTTAACCTTTGGAGTTCCTGAATTTTGATTTAGATTCATTAAAAAAATTTTTTTTGCGGAACAATATAAACATGTTGTTATTAGGAGTTAGAATACAAACACATTTGATACACTTAATTTTAAGTGAAAAAAATATATGAATAAGCATACAAAATACAAAATGTGCAGATGAGAACCGTCTCAATCGCAACAAAGGGGATATGTAGAAATAAAATCCATTTTCTATAGTATAATTATTTAATTGTATAAGATGGTATAAAAAGCAAAAAACTAAAAAAATTATAATCATATTTTCTTTTCCTATTATATTTATTATTATTATATATATATATATATTATATATAATATAGTATATAATTATATATATTATATATTATTATATATATATATATATTATATATATATTAATATTATATATATATATATATATATACTGCATAATTATTATAATATATATATATAATTATATATATTATTATATATATATTATATATATATATATATATATATATATATATATATTATATATTATATATATATAAATATATAAATGTAGTAATAGTAGATATAAAACATAATATATATGAATAATAAATATTATGATAAATATTATGGAATAATAAAAGAGAAATAATAAGAAATATAATATTATATATTTAAAATATATTAATTTATAGATATATTACATACAATTTATAAAATATTAAAAAAAAAAATTAATTAAAACTAAACTGAAAAAAACGTGAAAATAAACAATTTAGATTTATAGAGATTATTAATAATATATATAATAAAATTATAATATATAAATATATATGATAGCGTTATATATATATAAATTAAATAATAATATATATATAAAATAATAAGATATATATATAAATTGAAATAATATAAATAAGAAAATAAATTAATAAATAAAAAAATAGGATAATAATATATATATATTATTACAAAAAATTATATAATATGGAAATTAATAAAAAAATTAAAATAAAAGAAAATTAAGATTTTAAAAATACGCAAATTATCCTTTCTCTCTCTTCTCTCTCTTACTTTATCTCTTCTCTCTCGTTCAATAATATAAATAAATAATAAATAAAAAAAATATATAATATATAATAAAAAATATATAATAATATATAATATATAATAAAATATATATAAAATACTTATAAATATTATATATAAAAAATAAAAATTTAATATTATATAATAAAAAAATATAAATTAATATATATATGATGATTATAATAATTTATAATATTAAGTATAATAAATATATATTAATAATATAATTAATTTGGTTAATGGAAATTCAAAAAACAATTTCTTAAATTAGGGATGCAAGAGCAAATTAAAAAGAAACAGTTATCATTGTTCACGTTTGCGCACTTCATCACGGGGGCCGGATAGGTCATAGCAATCCGGCAAATCTGCAGTCCCGGTTGCAGTATTGATCAATGTTAACGGCCAAAGTGTCTGCCTTTCGTACTATTACCTCAGAAAAGTTAAAGTCAAGGGGACGATGCACTGACAGTGTCCCGGACGTATCTTTTACATTGCGTCTTTATGTGCGTGTGTCTACCATATTGTGGAAAAAAGTAAAGAAGTAGTTTAGGGACGCAAAGCAATGTTGCCCAATTACCCCATCCTCTCTATGAAATCGAAACAAAGTCGAAAAAAAAATGATTAACACTCATTTCCTCGTTATTACCCGTTTCGTAAATAAAAACGCTCCAGATACAAAATACCACGGAAATTGGTCGGGATAATCACACAAAAGTCAAGTAGGTGAAAAATAAAAAAATGCTTCGTGTAAAACACATTATGTTTGATGGAAATTTAACCGGAGAGTAGACTCAATGAGGCATGTATCAAAGCCAAATACTTAACAACCTCCCATTGTAACATTATAAATATAACTCGATGACAAAATGCATTATGAATCGAATCATTATCAAATAAGGAACATATACTGTTTCTATTTGTTCCCAACGGTCAGGGACATGATAACCATGGGAACATGTACACCCGAACAACCTAAGTTTCGATATTATAAAGTGCAACCGATAACTTATTAATACATACCAACCGATTTTGCACTGGAATCTCTTGTTTCCTGTCTACCAACGTATCAGATATACTTCCCTCTTTCCAGCCTGTTGCATTTCCTTTTCATCCGAGAAAACGTAAAAGCCCTTATCAGTCGGATATTGGCCGAATGTAGCGACAAATAGCAATCCCCTGCTCATTTTAAAACGACCCGCCAAGGTATGGAGGAAAACCAGTATCAAAATATATTTTCATAGTTTTTTATGCGTGTGCGGTGAAAACAATATCTCAGGTACAGTTGACACAACATACGAGAGGCGACGTCCAACATTGCGATTCGTTAACGACGTCCCGTTACCTTATGTATTATAATTCAATATGCATACACAAAACCGACTAGCCCCAGCCCTGGATTTTACCACCTCTCATACCCCGTTCACTTGATGTAGGCTTTTTTGGATTATACTGTTTTAGTGATATGTGGGATTTGGTGGGTATATTATCTGTTCATCGACTGCTTGATATTCTTCTTGAGGTATTTTTTTGCAGTTGTTACGTACAGATTCGAATATATAGCGAATCTTTTGAATCCGATTCATATTCGGGGGTAGGTCTTACATTGCCCTTGTTCAGAGCAATTATCATTAACATTAACAAATTGTTATCCACTTTTAGACACGAAGTAAAGTAATAACTAATGACATAGCATACTAAATAATCAGTTATGACCTATTCGACACATTAGTTATGTCAAGCATTATCATCTAGCATATTTAATGTCTAATTTTTAGATAACATAGATAAAAGAGGTAATATTTAAAACAAAAGTTTATCATATACCATTGTCTAATATATACATCATAAGGCTTGATTAAACGAATATAATGCTAGAGTAACAGAGTTTTCACATTAAAAGACTTACAAAGCATCACCTACACTAAGAATATAATGCACAACGTCAACCTAACACACCTTAAGCAGAATTAAAAATTCTGTTTAACGATTGAACAAAGTTCCGAGCACTTAACAACAGAAAAACAATACATAGCAGTACAAAAAGTAACCTATTCACACTTTATCAAGCATATCTCTAACATTTCAATGTTAATTTTACATTAACATGGTAATATTTAATAAAAATATGCATAACCTGTGTCTAATTATCATAATTGCATCAACGATATTATACGCTTAACGATAACAAGTTTACATCAATAAAGCAATACATAGGCATCATCTGATCGAAGAATATTAATGTTAACAACGAAAGATAAAAAATAACACAACTGGATATTCGTACGAATAATCACTTGTTAAATTATACATAAAAGTTCCCACAGCTCAGACTACCAAGTAAGTAACCAACATAGGCAAATCATATACGGTTAACCTATGTCATTCTTTGTCAAGCATGACTCTAACCATGGGCGTCCGCACATAGGGGCAAGGGAGGGGCAACTTGCCCCCCCTGGAATTACGGGGAATCTTGTAATTTTTTTCTAATTATGTATATATAGTTAAATGAAAAATATATATATATATAATATATATATATAATAATATATTATAAATATATTATATATATTATAATATATATATTATATATATATATAAAATATATATATATAATAATAATATATATAATTATTAAATATACTATTAATATATATAGAGTAATTATGTATATAATATAAAAATTAATCTATATAAATAATATAAAATATAATAAATATTGATATATATATATATATATAGAAATATATAATAATTAAAATATATAAGATCTCCGATTTTAATTACATTTTTATATAACATTATATTTACTATATTATCATCATATATATATATAGAATAAATATTATATATATTTATATATATATATATATATAATTAGTATCTATATATAAAAGATAAATAGGAAGTATTTTATAATAATATATTTGTATAATCGTTTTTTACACTATATTATAAAAACATAAGTATAAATATATTTAATTAGAATAAAATTAATAATATTAATATAACGTTGTTCTATTAACGATTAAACTAAAACGATTTGAAATTCTATTATGGAAAAATAAAGTGAAAAAATTAATTATATTTTTTTTCATACTCATCCGATCAACTTCAAATTTTCAGGGTTTTTATATTCGGGCGAGATGCATGTGCATGAAAAATATTTACAGTTCAAATTTTATTTAGTTGATAATAATCTTAAAATAAGAATTTTAATTAAAAATATATTTGCAATTTAATTGAACAACGCGGTATTATCCGCGAAGATGTTTACCTAGAAAAACTGAATGCATATTAAAAGTAAAACATGCTCGCTTAGTACAGAGATATGCATCTCTTCCAACCTGTTATGCCCTTAAAATATCATCACTTCACCATAAACAGAAGAAAAAAAATTATCGCAATTTCATTATTATTAACAAATCCAGAACCAATCCTTATCTGAAAAGATAAGACTGCATCTTCGAGCAAGGCAGTAACAGAAAACTTCAAAAGATTTATAAAAACCAAACAAAATACAATATAGTAAGTAAAAGAGATCGTAGTAAATTGTAACCCGATCTATGATATTTCAAGTTTGAAGTAATAGTATCAAGAAAAAAAAAATTCGGGAATGTTGATAATCGAAAAATAGATTGCATAAAACAATGTGGAGGGTTTGGAAAAGAATTAAAAATTCGAAGATCTACAGAACACAGAATTTAACACCCCGAGAAAGCATTCGGTTTTAGATGGGCAAAAAATCCAAATCAGATAGTTTTAGGTGATATATAAAGAGTCAAACAATTAACTTGCTGACATGAAAAATTCAATAAATTTTTTATGTCAAATTTTAAGAAGGGTTTGAAAATTGGCCTCAACCGAGCCAAATATTGTGACCCAATAGATCACTAGTCTTGAAGAGATTATTTTCAGGAAATTCCATAATAGAAGAACAAAGATCTATACTTCTCATTTGTTACCTCTTCTACCGAAATATAATATGGAGTTGTTCGAAGAATTCACAACAATGAAATGGAGCAAAAGTTCAAAACTGTAAAGTAATAAGTACAATGTAGTTCTAATGGACAATATTTTTTGCGGAAGCTATAAAAAAGTCTTTGTATGACGTGTGGGACTTAAAAGGCAATATAATAATTGACTATTCAGTAATAATGTGCACATATGAGATTAGACAATTTCTACAAAAAACAATATTTTATCCATCAGTAAGATACCGCTCTATGATTTGTACTACTAATAGCTATTTCCTTCAACTACAGTGCACAAATTGAAAGAGATACAAATTTTACATTTAAAAAAAGAGTCAAAACAGTGGCTGAGAGAGAAAGACTATGAAAGGCTAAATGAAACGCTTGAGGCCATTAATTGTGCAATGACTTAGAGTATCATCGTGAATATATACTACACAAGGAACTGGGTCAGCTCGAATGAATGTAGGAAAGAAAACATCAATAAAGTTTTAGATATAACAAGGCCATATATAAAAGGGGCTTCATATTACATTTGTTCACTGGTATTCATTAAATATTGAATATAAAATATTATATAAATATAATAATATATATAAAGTACATAAACATATAAAAAAATATAATAATCAAATTTTTCTATAAAAATAATAATATACTATATACTATAAAATATCCATTAATATATATAAAAATAATATACTTATACAATAATATATATATATCTATAATAATGAACAAGCGGACCTCCTCTTAACCACTCATTCCGCCCTAGGCAAAAAACAAATTCACCTTATAGGAAATATGATAACATTAATAAAAATATATAAAAAAAATAGTATATATATTATAATATATAAAATAAATTATTATAATAATACAATAATACCTATAATATAATATAAATATAACCTAATATAATTCAAGAAAGAAATTATAAAATTATATATATAAAATATAATACAAAAAATATAAATAGTATAATAAATAATATAAAATATAAAGTTTTTTTAATACGTTTATTGCATTGTCGTCTGGTCGTGTCTCAAGATTATAAGCCACAATTAAGAAGGCCCACAACTCAATTATTATTAAGTTCAAACACGCCAACTAGAGACATTGGTCACTTATAGATGTGAAACACCTAGCCGTTAAGAAGAAGGCCCCAACCTAATAATATATATATATAAAATATAAATAAAAATATAAAAATATTAAATAAAAACTATAATATATATATATTTATTAGTTATGAATATATTATAATATATATATAAATATAATATATATACAGTATAATATCCACTATCCTACATACAATATACATAAAGATTAAATATAAGAGAGATGAGATTGAGATAAATTAAGAAAAAGTTGAGATTGAAGAGAGAGATTTGAATAATTTCTTAATTAGGGTCTATTGTTGTCTTCTTTGGGAAAAGGTTATAAAAGTTACTGCGGAAGTTTCATCTTTAATTGAAATTATACTATAAACAGACTATATTGTTATAAAGAGAAATAGTTCTTTAAAAAATTTCAGCAACTGTTATTTTAATTGAGGGATTATAATTGTATTTTATTGCGGTGGAGCAGTATATTAAATATATATATATGAGTACTATATAATAATAATATAATATGAGCAACAAAATATATTAATAACTAAAATATAAGTATATAATATATATATATATATTATAATATATATATATAAGTATAATATATATTATATATATATATATATATATAGACTATAGATATATAATAATATATAAAATAGTAATATATATATATATAATGATATATATAATATATATTATTAATATATATATAAATTATATTATATATTAGATTAAATTATAATTATATCAATAATATAATTAATTATCCACTCTGAATATATAATATATATAATATTATTAAGTATATGTATATAATATAATTTATTATATATATATTATATTATAATATATATATATATATATATATATATTATATATGGTTAATTAAAACCTGTTTGCCCCCCCCTGAGAAAATTTTCTAGCGGGACGCCCGATGACTCTAAAACCATAATCAATGCTTAATATTTACGATTAACAGGTAAAATTTAGAAAGTATTATATCATACCATTTGATCTAAATTATCATACTGATCAGCGAATATATGCTGACGTAACAGGTAAAAAAGTTTTCAAATCAATAAAGCTAATATTAACGAAACCTTGAATGTAAGAAAAAATTAATAAGTACAACGAGAAAAGCCTACACAACTTACTTACGAACTATAAGCTGTAACAAATTAACAAAGGTTCCTCACTTTACATGGCTTGTTAAAGTACCTAGCAAATGGCCTTACAATACCGTAAAACCTATTCTACTACGGATATTAAACACGTATTTCTTCTAACATCATCCAGTGTTATTATGTAACCGCTTACACACCACCATTTCAGGTAGAAGGGATTAACACCGAAGATAGGTTTTTATGCATCTCTCTGAGTGAGGTGGATTATCCTATACAAGGTATGTGTGGACTCGTCGTTGAAAAATTTGTTCGGTGGTATATCGATAAAGATTTGAGAAATACAGTTAGATGAAAGTTAAGAGGCGGCATTCGATGAAAGCTATGAGAGATAAACATGAAGGATACACCCTAATCGATAAGTCTCATCGTGTAAGCCTAACGAACCGAAGGTATTGCGCGAAGGATTAGAGGATAGGAAAAGGTTTAGAAAGTAGTTTATGGCATGATCGATAGTTACTGTACCGGTTGATGACAAAGAACTTATAGATTAATGAAACCCGGATTTTACTTCGTAAGTTAAGGTGATGTTATGTTACTTAGTTTCAATTACATTTATTAGAAATTTATGCCGATATATAGAGGGTATAATGAGAGCCCTGAAAGTTCTGTGCCCTTATTAAACCGCTTTACACCTTCTCTTCGTGGGTACCCCGAAGTGAGCAGTTATACATGCATCCTTAGGGAAAACGGTAGATCTCCATGTAGAGTTGGGAATTTCGTGTCGCATGAAAAAATCATTAGTGTTATGATAGGTTGAAAGCGGTATTCCGTGATATGAAATATTGTTGATATAAAATTGAAAAGTAACAAACATTAAGATGAAATTGTAAGCATACAGTGTGGTAATCCTAACTGAACATCGTGTCTACAATATAAACATCAATCCTGTGGTAGAAGATAATGGATAGATTTACATTTGTTGTGGTGTAGTAAATGTTGTTACGCTTTGTTAGATTAATGCAAAGAAAAAAAAAAAAAAAATGGTAAAACGTATACACTACTAGAAACTTAATGAGACGAAAAAAGGAAGGATCCCCCCTTATATTCGTAATCGTAGGAATATAAGTTAATGTTTTTAGGATTTTTAGGTGGCATTATTATGTTAGCTATATACGGATAGTTTAATAACTTGTGATGACTTTCATTAAATAACTTAAATACTACTTACACTACTACTTTACTACATAAATAATAATAATAATTAATAATAAATTAATAATAATAATAATAATAATATATAATAATAATAAAATAATACAAAAAATAATTAGATAAATAAATATATATAATTAATAAATAATAATATAACTAATTTTGAAAGCTTATAATACAATTTTACTATGCCAAAATCACCTCTGTATTAATGCAGCTGTTGCCAACCTACCTGTATTTGTCTACTTAAAGTAAAGCTTGAAGAATAAATAAACCTCGAAGATATCGTAAAGCCTACCAAGAAGAAGGGGACGGAAGCGATTTTGAGTTATCTTATCAGTGATATCAGTGATAAGTAGAACTACGTGTTTTTAAGATGATAAGGTAATGATTTGTCATGTTAATTTATTATAATTTTTATTTTTTATTTATTTTTATTAAGACTGTAATTATATATTGATTATTATTAATATATTATTAAATATTAGTTATAATTCATTATTATTATTATTATTATTATTACACTTATTAATTTAACAGTGAGTTATGGTTATTTTATTAGGGAATATAATTATTATTATATTTTATTAATTAATTATTATTAATTATTATGTTATTTTATTTATTATTATTATATAATTATTATTATTATTGAGTATTATTAAATTATATATTAAATTATTGAGTTTATTATTCTTCATTATTATTCTTAATTATTATTATTTTTATTTAATTATATATTATTTATTATATTTTATATTATTTTAATTGAGTATATAAATTTTCATTTTATAGTTTTATTTCTATTTTTTGTATTATTCCTGAGCGCTGCATACCGCGAGCCGTCGGTGTGAGATAGCGCCGCACCTGAAGAGCGTGCCCCCTGGAGCGACGAGTGTCCCAGCTCAGCTGGCCCGCAACAAGCTTCCTGACGTTCGCGTCCGATCTGTTACGGAACGTCCCATTCCGACTCCTTATTTACGACTCATTATGATATATTATATAAGGAAAGTATTTATAGTAGTTAAAATATATAAGTATAGAATATATATATAATATAATTTACATATATATAGTTATATAATAAAATATATATAAATTATATATAATATATTATATATATATTATTATATATAATATATAGGATGAAATATGAGAAGAGCTATCGATTCTAGAAGGGAAATTGCCATATTTATCAGGAACTAAACGGCACTCAGAGACTCAGCCTATGGCTAAACGATATATATTACACATGATGGTCAGAGTAATCGATTAAGGTAATCGGCATATAAAAAAGAGTGTGATTATAATAGAAGGTTGCGGAACCCCGCTCGACGCACCAACTCAAACTCGAAGTGTGAGTTATATAAAGTCTGAAGATTTGGGTAGAGGATCAGATTGAATTTCTAGATTAAAAAGTTGGTATCGATATCTGAGGAGTTGGCTCCCGTGACTTCCGGTGCTGGAACACGAATGCTGGTTTAGCTGAAAATTAATAAACATGCCAATATAACAACAATGTTGGTGCCTTTATATAGGTTTTACTTCCAGATATAGATAATCAACAGTCCAACTCATGGATACCATTCAGCACAACTTATAGATGTGAAAGCAGTTTCTCAACTTTTGGATAGATGGCCCCCCTAAAACACATATAGGGAATTTATGTAAGATAGAAGCGATATGAAACTCCGGTATCACCTATCATATAAGCTGTCATTAGCACCTACCAAAGTATAAATGCCTGTGAGCACCAAAACGGGGGATTGTAGCCCACTCAGAATATTGAAATAACGGTCGAATAGAAGGCTGAAACGTTGAGGAAATACATACCTTAGTCATATAAAGGATATCATAGCTGAAACCAGAGTTAAAGAGGCCGTATACGCCACACCAAGAGGATGATGCTAAATTGAGGCCCCAAATCCAAACCATCAAGTAATAATTAAACGTAAGAGCGGATGATAGACTACTCAAAAGGTAGTACACCTATATCTATAGTAAAGCTATCATTTGTGAAGGCCAAAAATAAAAATAATGAAACCAAAAAAAAAAGTGTTAATAAATATGTAAGGCATGAGCACCCCATGGTGGGAGGTAGCTAGGAATCCCGCAAACTAGAATATTACTTATAGAGCAGAATGAAACTCGAGTATACACCTATCATATAAGCATAAGTCAAATGTTAAAGCAGTGTGATAAAAAATGTTAAAGTGGCATAACCCAATTATAAGGGGATTGCTGGCACCTTCAACATTGAATATTGACATGAAATAAGCTGAATAAACATATGTTGTATTACAATCTTCATATAAAAGCGTATTCTTAACATTGTAGATGAGGAATGAACATATCCGTGCATCCCCCAAGGGGGAATACTAAGGATATTAAAAAAACATTGAATATTGAAACGAAATAGAAAGGCTGAAAAAAGTTGAGATATACAGCCCTTCATATAAAGGTATCCATAGGTTGTAGACGAGATGAAATGACCATGACACCGGATGGGGGGATTCTAGGGCTCCGCACTAAACCATAGAATATCGACCGTAAGAACGTAAATAGAATACTCGGTATATCCACTTCATATAGGTACCCACATGCGTATAATGGGGATTAAATAACCGTACACACACCGATAAAAGAAAAAAGATGGGGGAGATAGTAGAACCCCTACAATCAAGAAAATTGACATAATAAACATTTAAACAGACAGTTTTCCAGTTCTTCATAATAAAGGTATCTCGCATCATATATGGGGTTAAGATAGTTAGTAAACAACCCCAAAGGGACGTAGTCAACCGGAGCCCCCCAAACCTGAAAAACGAGGTATTCACTATTTGAACGACGAAACTTGCATTATACCCCTTTTTTATGATGGAACCTCGATACAGTAAAGAGAAAAAAATATAAAAAAAATATTATTAAAAATTAAAATTAAAATTTAATTTTAAAAAATTATAATAAAAAAAAATAAAATAAATAAAAAATAAAAAAAAATAAAAAAAATTGAATAAAATTTAAAAACAAAATTAAAATAACAAATAACTAAAAAAAAGCAATAGTAACAATTCTATTTCCGTTTTATATATAAATCAAAACAGCCTCCAGAGACTCCTGAGCTAACCAGAATAGCCGTCAGAGCCTACACAGAGCCTCCAGAGGCCTCCCCAGCCCCCAGCCACCCCAGCCTCACGACCCTCCCCATCTATGATACTATTGATTCAAGTCAATATTTTGTATAACATAACACACATAACTTTCATTATTAATTTTATTGCAATTAAAATAATTGAATAATTATTTTTTACTAAGAATTTTTAACTTCTGTTTCAAATGTATAACTTAAGAAATTTAGTGTTTATACAAAATACCCATAAACCTTAAGATTGAAATACAGTATAAAAGGAATTTAAATTAAAAACTCTACACTAAAATCACCTTCCCGCACCTTCCCTAACCCACCAATCCTGAGATTTTTTATACAATATAGAACATAAGTAAATATTTAACACAAAAATAAGTTATATCAAAGTAAAAATATAAATCCTAATTGATTATCAAATAAAAATGAACCAAACAGAAAATAGCGCAATAACGCAACAAATAGATATTCCAGTCATAATAATTAAAGCTAACATATCATACTCTAGAAACCTAAGGATAATAGTTAAAGTACAACGACAGACCTAACATACCTAATACACGAATAATTACCACTACAAATTTAAACAAAGTATACACCTAAATAACTTAAACAGAACACGTAAAAGTAATACCTAACACGTTGCATATCAAAAAAACGTAACCTATTCGTACATTTTCCAATCATATATAAGATTTTAATTTATCATTACTTTTTCAGAATTTAAAACATGGAATTGTTAATCAAAATCACCGTTAACAATATGATACAATACTGAAATCAATGCGGAATTTATGACCAAGGACCGTAAAACATATGTCTAATTTGCGTTTACAAGAAGCTAACATACAGTTAGTCTGAAACCTAAAGGAAATAATAAACATATACAACGAACAATTAACCTAAAAAAACATGCGTTAGCAGAAGTAAAGAACTGCTAAATTAAAACAATTAGTTTCATAACTTTACATTTCAAGTAAGCCAAAGTAAGAACTTAACAACGTATTACAATGATAAACGTATCAAGGTACGAAGCGTATAAATTGAGTAAATAATTATATGTAAAACAAGACAAATTAAATTTAGGCGATGATGTTATGCTTTATTTATTTTTAATTTCAATTTTTCTTTTAATATCTATTTGTATTTTAAAAAACTTTATATTCTTTCTAATTTTTTCGTTCATTTATTTGTGTAAAAATTGATAATTAGATGTAACAAATTTCTTTTTAAAAACTATTATATGGCCTTTTAAAAACATTTTTTTGATTATTTAATTTATATTTCTGTCCAATTTTTTTTATAGCTTTTTATAAAAAAACTTTTTTAATATTTTAAGTTATATGTATTTTCTTTTCAACTTTTTTGTTTACTTTAAAAAATTTTACACTTTTCAAGTTAAATATTTATAACGTAAAAAATAACTTTTGTGTTTTTACATAAAGCCTTAAAACGGTAATATACAGTGAAATCAGTTAAAATCAAAAGCACAACCGCCGATAACTAACCCCCAACTACCCGTACAACCAACCCTAGATCTCATTGAGAAAGAAGGTAATTATTATCTTATTGATCTATTGAATCTAGGTTGACAGTCCTATAACTTAAATACGAATGTAGCCTCATTGGAGTATAATAGCATAAAATAAAAATATGTTAACTTTATTGATTTATTTCTATGTTGTACGAATATATGCTGACATAACTAAGTTTTCACATCAATAAAGCTACATAGCGTAACATGATGACCTGATGATAAAATAATAACGAAATAAAACTCAAAATCTCAATAAGGAATGAGCTAAAAACACTTAATAAAAGACAAAAAACAACATTAATAATCAAAAAATATCAGAAAATAATGCATTAACAACAGGAAAGCATAACGTGACGAAATGCATACAGACCGTTAACCGCTTAATATCATCAATTACTTTATTTATTCAACATATCATCTAACATATATCACACTGTTTTGTATTACTAAAATTAACAAATGAAAGATAAAAGTCAACAATTAATAGATCCAAAAAAATTAATAGTGGCATAACCTTAACACTAATTATACAGATATAAACTGACCACGATTATATAGCATTAAATCGTAATACAAAGTATTACACAAAATCAAAGTTAAGCTAAACAAATATAAACCTGAACTTAAGAAAGTATAATGTACCACCCCCCAACCTAACACATCTTAAACACGAATAAACAGTTTACATTAACAAAGTTTCATGCATTAACATTAGTAAAGTAACTTAACATTGCATACAGAACGCATCCTATTCACACTTTTTCAAACATATTCTAACATATCACTGTTATTTTTACATTTAACATAGTAACATTTAACAAAAATGAATCACCATTACTTAATCTAATTATCATACTGACAACAAAATATTATGCTGATGTAACAAAGTTTTTCACATCAATAAAGCTAACATATCATACTGAACTAAGAATATAAAGGCGCATCAATGACAAAAACCTAACATACCTATTGAATCGAATAAAAATGAAGCTAACATAACAAGTTCCGTTAATATCTAATAAGTACACTAAAGTAACTATACACAATATACATACAGAACTAAATACACACTGCAACAAGAAGCTAATGGTAGAGATTGCCTGTTTTACAGATAATAAACAAGATTACAAGTCTGAGTGAATATATTTTCAAACTCCTCCCCAACTTATTTCCTTATACATACGCATATAACTATGATTTTTAGTTTGGTTCGGTTATTTCGAAGAGCAATTAAGCAGTACATTGTAATTCCTACATTGATTTAATCTGTACAATAAGGTCAAAGATACAGTTAACAAAATTAATTTAAATAACGATTTTGAGTGTTTATTGACTAAATGTTATTTATTAATTTAAATAATACAACTCTAAAACTTATAATAATTTTAAAATTTTATTGGATACTTATATAAATAAGGATGTCGATTTATTTTCTAGAAAGAATGTTTTATAACAAAAAACTAATTTATTAAAAATTTATATTCGTTAAAACCTTTATGTGATTATAGATTTTACTAAAAAAAAGTGTATAATTCTTTTATTTATTATATACGCTGATGCCACTATATTTTTCTCGTTTTCACATACCAAAGAACAGTAAATCAGTAAAGTCAAAACCCTAATCCACACCTACTCTCATCATCGTACATTTCCTACACACTCCACATGATTACTGATCGATTCTAAAGATCGGTCTTCGAAATTTATATTGAATTAGAATACATTTCAGTATTTTATACAAGTTTGGTGGATTAAAAAACATAATAAAAACATATTCTTGTTGAATATCATCCAAAAACAATTTAATATTTTACAGTGCTAAGACACGGAAAACAATATCATAAATAGAAACAGTAAAAAACAACAACAGTAAAACTGGACTGGTGTAGAGAGGAGGAGGAGGGGGGAGTGAGTATTTGATATTATGATATTACTGATTTTACTGATAATAGAGAATCATGGCACCACAGTGTTCGAGAATTAGCAGTTGATGTTTGTTTGTACAGGAAGAAACATTAATTTAATTATTATTTTTAAGCTTCAAAAGAAAGTGATGAGGAACGAATTGACTTTATTTTCAATAATTTCGCTCTTTCACATTCTTGTGAAATTCCATTTTGCAATTTATATCCTTTATTTTATTAATTATATAATTAGTTGTGGCTTCATATAATAGTGTCAGAGGCGAAGTTGAAAGTACAAATTTGAGGAAGTCTGTGTCCGATGTATAAAGTCTGTAGTTTTGTGTCTGACTCTTCAGAATTACCACTAAAATCTGCAACTGCTTTGATTTTTCAGAAACATATATTTAGCAAAGAGGTGAAGGCTCTTTTTATTTTACATTTTACATTTTCATTATTATGATTTTTATTTTAATTTCAGTGGTTGCAATAAATCAAGAAATAACTTGCTGCTAACAGCTGTTATTGCAAATTAGCCAATTTTATTGATGAAGAAATAGCGAGTTAAAAATAGTTTTAGAGTTATCTATATTATAGGAGAATCTACCGTTAAGTTGAAAGTTTTCTTATTATTCTTGAAACAAAAATTTAGAATTCTCTCTTTAACAAAGAAAAAAAATAAGAGTGCAAGAAGGAGAAGAAGAAGGGGGAAAAAAAGTTGAACATACGATTCTAATGATTTAATTTACCATTCATAAAATAAGACATCATTCATATATTCTACTCACCTTATTGATAGAGATTGCGCGCGAATTTCTGAAACTATCACCCACGAAGTTCCCGTGGACAATTCGGGGAAAATAGCTTCTCTGACGTACACTCGGAAGTTGGAATCAATTGCCCACACCATATGACTTTTGTTACCAACATAAACCTATGACAATAGAACAAAGATGTAGAAGAAAGAATATTGAACAAATTGGGAGCTTAATAACTATGAGCATAAGGCCTAAAAAAAAATACAAGGCCACAAATAAGTTAAAATTTATTTAGCTAATATTTACTATTCTCTATGCCAAAACCGGCCGGGGCCACGTGTACTTATCCTGGGATAGTGTTGCCGTTCTACGTGTGGGGGTGTGTAGGTGACGAGTAGGGCCCTTCGGGGCACTTTGAAAAAAAATTAACCCTTACCAAAGTAAATCGGTGCTCCCCCTCCTCCTTTGACGGGCCTTTGGTGTTCTTTTAATGGCGGGCCCCAACAAATTCTGCCAATATCCATTAACCCGGCGCCGCCACCCCCCCCCCCTAATCCAAAAGCCAAGGGTAATGATATATTATCCTCCCCATTACTTCCAATTAAAAGATTTATAAGTTATGTTAGCTGCCTCCAATTCTAATCGGTTTTGCCTAAATCCAATTTAAAAAAAAGGCAAAAAAACCAGCGAGTGTTTTTTACTAACAACATTAGACGAAATACATAAAGAAATCATTATAACTTACATCATAAATAAAATCATTTTTACAAGTAAGATAAAAGTATATTAAAAAAAAAAAAATTATACCCGTTTTTACAATATATTAATAAAATTATAATTATCAAAATAATAGTTCAATTCGGCTCTTAAAATTCTAAAAATTATTGTGAATCCGAGATAAAAACAAATTATTTCAAAATGGAAAATAAAATATATTTATATTTTGTGTAAATTATAAATAATTTTGATTTTTAAAATTAAAATTTAAAGATTGGAAATTCACATAAAAAACTCTTTAGAACTATTTTTTTGAACGACACGTTCTTTCTTTAGATATCCATCGTTGGTAATCGTAAAGTCACAGAATCATAAACCAAATAATATACATGACTTTGTATCTACTGGTGGGCATAGGGCCCAAGGTTCAATAGCACCAACAGGAAGACAAATACTTTTTTATGGTTCAATGTAAATAATTATTACTTATTTTCAATCATAATAAATTATTATTTAACATTATCTCAAACTCATCTGTCTCTCATGTTTGGTTCCCGTTTAGTTTTATTTAATAACCAACCTAAAAAAAAATATCATTAGTTAAAAAGGTTTTTAATCATAGGTGAAGGTAAAACTAATGGGTGCTTGAGGGCAAAAGGAAATAAATTAAATTTTAAAAAAATGAAAAAGATTTAATATTATTTCAAACATTATATTTCGGATATATTTAATAAGTATTTACTCAACTACATGTGCGGTGATCTGTATAATATTTTTGTACACATCCGCCGAGTCGTCGCGCGGTGAAGAGAGCTGCACGTATGTTAGTTCTATTTGTGTGGGTAGAATTATATTCACTACAGAAACATTTCTCGAGTTCTTCTTTTAGTCTCAGTCTGCTGGGATAGATCGTCAAACACTTACGCGGTACATCTGACTAAAGGCCCAAAGTTCAATAACCAGACAAGAAGAACCAATATTAAAATTAAAATTTTCTGAGTGTGCTCTACTTTGTGTGTCCCCCACCAAAGGATCTTTACCGCTGATAAACCCCTCACCAATAAAAATATAATAAAATTTTTATTATTATAATCTCTACTACTATTACTTATCAGCTACACAATATGATATATATATTATCATAATATAATTTCTTAAAAGTACTATTTTTAAATATTATTAATATATATATATTATATTATTTATAGATAAAATATCATATTAAATGTGAAGGTTTATTAATATAATGTGCCACAGTACGTTTCGATAAGTCAATAACAATGCATGTAACTCTCTAAAAAATTACTATTAACAGTTTATACAGGAAAAAAAATATTATCTATTTATGATTTCTCTCAGCAACGTCAAATGTCGATACACATGAAGGTATTTATGCAATAGAAAATATTTTTATTAATTATAAATATAGACGATTTTATTAAGTAACGACCGTGTAAATATTAGGTACGAAATCTTTAGTGGCTGGACAAAGCGTACGTTTCCAATATATATACCTGATTCTCTATACCCACGTGCAAGTAGATCTACGAGTGCACAAAGAATAGTTAACTCATAATATTAGTAATTTTTTAAAATATGCTCTAGTATTAATATATAATGTTAATTTATTCTTTTATTTTTCTTTATAGGGGTGTTCACGAGTAATGATCAAGAAGAGGACAGATGGGGGCGAATAGTCTCGCCCCTATGATCGTTAACCCCCAGGTAGCCTGTGTAGAAAACCCGACTTTCTGAGACCATCATTGTGTGGATTAATCCTTGGATCTACTCTATTGAGTTAAAAATACAAAATCGAACACATTTGGCAACTCTATGAACACCCTTCAACCTCGTTATTCTAATGTGAAGCTCCTTCTGCTAATTTTCAAAAAAAAATTAATAATAAATTCAAAATTATCACTACAGATAGTAAAGTGCACCAACATTTTTTAACATTTTTAATCCATCCTCTTATCCCAAAATATTGCAGCTTCTCTTTTTCGCTAATATTTTTTACACTTTCACCTGGACATAAAAATTTCTCCTAGAAATTAATAAAATTTCCCATTATATTTATCCTGTAAAGCTTGTTTTATATAATTTTTGTTATTACTTCGTGCCATGTTTGCCTGTGTGACAGATGAATTTTAATTGTATGCAAATTATGTATGATATATAAATATACAATTTGGAAATAAATAATAAAAAAGATAACACGGGGGATAAAAATATAAAAATAGATAAAATATAAATTAAATTTTAAGGTAGGGGATAAATTTAATTAAAATAATAAAAGTAGGTTAAATGAAATAGTAATAAAAATAATATAAGTAGTGATTAAATAATGGTGATAATATATTATATAATTTATTACTCGTTATCTTTTTTTATATTAGGGTCCAAGGTCGAGATCAATCAACTTTAATTAAATATAAATATTAAAAGTAAATCCAAAGACCTAAATCAAACTGACTCCACCCAGTGCGCCAACTTAGTATTTTAGGGGGGGGTGAGGAAATACACTTTGAGGTCTTTGTATTTACGGGCCTCCCATATGTTCATTTATAAATATATATATAAGTCGTACGTAAAAAAGAAAGATATGCACCATATTTTCTTCTACTCTCAACACAATGCAATTACTACCTCCCATCCTTTTTAGAATATGTTGCGAACTCATGAGGATTGGTCTTAATGTGGATAGGTCACTGCGCCGGAAAACGAGGTTTATATCTAAGGATATTTTCGTCATAATTTATCCTCGTTATGACTTTGAAGATTCGAGAGGAGGGGCTAAGACGTGGGTTAGGTGCAGGGTTATTACTTGTATAATACAAAAGTATATGTATAGAGTGTTCTCGCAAGAACAACCATTATGTATGACCTACATTAGTAAATATTAATTTAATTCAATTAGGTAAATTTTGTATTGTACCATACTAAAACTAAAAAGAAAATAACTTATATATAGTAAATAATATTATTATACTTTTTTATTTATTCATTATTCTAGATAAATATAGACATTATAAATCTAGAATTCATCTATATTAGCATCCACTTATATATATATATTTAATTAGTAAATTGATTGAAGTTATTGCATTATTATTATACACTAATAATATCATTGATGTATTATGTAAGATTGATTAGTGTATTTGATTGAGTTGAAGAATGCATACCCCCATTGGCTATTGGGCTTCTGCAGCGTGTCAGTATTGAGCCACCGCGGAGGCCGGACGGGGGTTTGCTAACATTCTTCTCGGCTCCCAACACATTCCTACCCCCATTAGAACTTATTAATTATATATTAGTATGTATGAGGTGGGACTCCCCATATCTAAAAATATTTTTACTAAAATTAATAATATGGCTAAAGGGCGTAGTAGGGTAATTTTTTTTTAATTCCCTTGGGGGTAGGTAGTATAGGGTAGCGGTAGTACACACCCTCATACAAAGAATATATTATATTGGTACGGGAGGGCTAACCCCAAAAAGAACAGAAATATAAATACCGCCTATATATATAAATAAATATAACCTATCCCCTGCTACCAAACGCAGTAGCGTGAGTCGGGAGTGGACGGACTATAACTTTAGTAATATCAAATAAACCCTCTGCCACCAGTCGAGAGCGTGCCGCAACGGTTGCTGGATATTTAGTGAGTCAACGACCTTAGCTTATTACTATTATAGTATTATAATTTATTTTTGTGTTGATGCTTCACTTCTAATCACCAGCTGTATTCTATTGAGGTACACTAGTGAGTTTTTGTTCGTTTGTGATGCGTCGACGAGGTGCATAGCGCTCTACCCTTGTGACCCTCGTATTTATGTGGCCATATACTACACAAAAAAAATTTTCCCAACTCCGTGTTCTGCCCTCCCGAAGTAAGAGCGTAACACCAATGTTGTGTAAGTCTTATACTATTCTCTTCCCGGTAAACCTTCACATTGCTGGCAATTCTATCATGGTCTGTCACCTTCGACCCACAATTCATCTCGTGATTCATACATGTGTAAGGCATCCGTGGGTGTATTTATCGAGGGATGGATCTATCTCTACGAGCTGTCGTCCCGAGTTAGAGACGCGAACATTGCAGAATGAGTGTTACGTCGTGCGACCAATCAGATATACTGTGCTACGATAGATATCGCTCGTCATTCTCCTCATTTGCGGGGTGGGAAATTGCTCTTTTACAATTTTACACCTGCGCTCCAAAACAACCTCCCCGGTATACGAAGTAATTGACGGACGAATCCCAGAGAATGATCAATCACGTTCGCGGGTGACCCGTAACCCATCATACCTGTAATGACATTGTAAACGATTTTAGCGTCATACAACATAAGCTTACTCTTCAACCAATTAAAATGGTCGTCCCGCGTTATGCGTGCCTCTCGCCCCTCTCTCAAGCCCCATCCCCCCATCTCCTTCCTCATTGCGAATGATTTTGATATTCTACCCCCACCTCGACTCTTAATTATTAAATATATAAAATATAAAAATATCATTCCTCACTGTTAGAACCTACGATACTTATGTTCTCACAATATATAATATATTATAATAATATTATATATAAATAATATAATATGATATATATAATATATATATATATAACTTTAATAACTGCTTTTACACTAAAAATACTATAATATATATTTATAACACTTTTTCCCATACCGCTTAATAACTATGAATATATCCATAAATAAACGGGGCCACGCCCTACCCTACATCATACGCCTACTCTACCAAAATAATATAAATAAGTCCTTTTATTTTTATATATCTAATCTTTTATTATTGTGTGAGGCCATTTAGTGTAGGTAATTTACATTTCTTCACGGCGCAATTGTGTTTTTTGTGTTGTCCTAATATCGTCCAGTCCTTGCGAGTCTTTAGTTACTACTCTAGGTAGGGTGTTTCACTTCTTTTTTTCAGTTGGATAACTCTCTAGCATCTTCTAACTTACGCGATTTTTAGTGATCAACACATAAACCCGAAAACCACTACGTATCTCCCAGAAAAAGACTCTTACCCAGGCACATAATATGATGATTATCTTTAAGCAAAAATAGATGCCGACTGTTGGCCAGGAGTTTCTCCAAGCAAAAAGATGGAACAGGAGCACGGGGTCTTTGCTTCAGACCTCCTAGTGACTCCTCTAGCCACCTCTATTGCTTGAAGAGAAAAAGAAAATGTCTTTCCTTAATGTGCTTCCCTGACCCTCGATAAGAGAAAAAATCCTCATCCTCTTCTTATATTTCTTCCTTACTAGCCAGCCTATCTATCTATTCCCACTTTATTATATAATTATTATTAATTTTATTAGATTTATTATTGTATTATTTATCTTTTATTACTCCCTCTATTCCTTACTTCTTATTATTATTTTCATTTAGTGTTCTTACTTATCTTATCATTCTATTCTCTCTTTAACTTATTTAAACCTGACTTATTCTGTGTCCTCTCTCGTGTTTAATAATTTATTTGTTCTCATTAGGTTCTACTCATCATCCTTCTTTTATTATTATTTTTCCATATCTATTTAGAATATGTCCATTCATCTTCAGACATCTACATAAAACCTTCATCCTTTTCCTATTTCAAAAGTCTAACTACTCCCTCTTCTTTTTCCTAATTTTCTTTATCCTTTGGTGGGGATCATGTAGCCTAATTAGTCTAACTTTTATCAATAATTAAAGTTTAATTTGTATATATATAATAGTAATTAATTAATTTTATTTTATTAAATTTATTCGGCTATTAAATAATCATTCATTTAAATTTTTTTAAATATAGATTTTATTTAGAATATAAAAATATTAAATGCATATTCATTTATTATTAATATTATAACTACTAGTTCCCTACTTATTTTTTAATTTAAATATATAATTATTATTATTTAATTATTAATATATTAATATATTTTATTATTTATTATATATATAAATTAATTATAAGATTATTTATTATTTATTTTTAATTATTATTATTTTAATATATATATTTATTTTTTAATTATTTATTATTATTTTTATTTATTTTAATTATTATTTTATTTGTCATTAATTAAATATATTAATCATTTAATTTCTACTATATGAGTATTATATTTATTTATATAATTGTATATTATTCTTTAATAATTATATTATTATAATTTATTATTAATTATTATAATATTGTTTATAGTTATAGTTTATTGCCCTCATGATTCTGCCTGATATGATGTGACACTGAGTTATCTATGGGAAGTTTAATAAAATTATAGATTAAGAAAAACTTAATATAAGACTCTTATTATTGTAAAAACCCTTTTTCATAATTAATATATCTCTTTAATATTAAAAAAAAATTTTATAATATATTTAAAATATTTATTATTTAATAAAATAAATATTATATTTTATAAAAATAATATTAATAATTATTATAATATATATACATTATATTTATATAAATTTTAAAATTATTTATAAATAATATATATATATATTAATATGAATTAAAAATAATAATAATTATAGATAAAAAATTACATATATTATTTAAAATAAAAATTGATATATTTTGATATTTATATTTAAATTAATACATCTCTGTAAAAGATATAGAGATATTAATATTTTTATAATAATATTATTATTATAAAGTCCTGTTATGTTTTACGTTATCTACCGTCAGTGTTTTAGATTTTATGAATTTTGTTTTTTTTTTATATATATCTTTGTATTTATGAATTTAATCACTAACCATATTTGATTTAAAGTGAGATTGACGGAAAATGTTACATTTCTTTTTTGTTACAGAACTTTTTGTAAAAGTTAAATTTTTATTAAAAATAATCAATGAAAAAATCTTAAATTTTTTTCACAAAAATAAAAATTTATATCTATTATTATTACAAGTTATTATAATATTATTTATTCTCAATACATTATTACTAAGAGGGTAAAGAAAAAAAATGCATAAAATTAATTCTTAATTTTATTACATATTTTACATATCGTTCTCTAGAAGGCTTTATATTTACACATTTAATTAAACCTATAGTATATATTATATTAATAATAATATAATGTTATTAATTAATTATATAAAGATATTTAGATATTATATTCATAGAACAACAATATATAATATATATAGAATTTATACTAATATAATGTTCGAGGCTAGTTTTGTAATATATAAATTATATATATATATATATTATATTAAATATATTTTATATAGTATCTAAACATTGCAATAATTTATTATTATTTTATTAATTTCTATATTAATTATATATTTAAATATTAAATTTTTAAATAAATATATATAAATGAATTTATATTTTAATTATTGGATATGGATTATATTTATAATATATATTTTTCTTTTAATTTAATTTATTATAGATTTTATATTGGCAAGGACTCGCAAGCAATGCATGAGGTTCAGTGAGGTGGTTGTGAGAATCAGTAAAATAGTTATTTTCAAATTACTTTCCAATATAAGAGAATAAAGGGTCGGAGTGTAAAACCCCTCAGGCGACTAACCCAATTTAATTAACTCAGAAATAAAGCTTGGGAGGGTATACTCGTGTTATAGAACCTTAGGGGAGAGACGAGGGAAATTAGTCTTTAATCTACCAGTTACGTTATCCACGTTAGTTTGTTTTAAAGGCGGAACAGAACCCGTAACTTCACCTAGACATTTCTTACAGGATTTAAACTGGGGTTTATTCCTTTAGTTGATAATATATTCAACTCTTGCAAACATAAAAAAATATATATTTTAAGGTAAACTATTAATAAAAATAAATATGCAAAATACAATTTAAAATAATTTACCTTACATATAAAATAAAAATAGTAAATTTCTAAATTTTTGAAAAACATGTAATTTAATAAATATATAATTTGATTACTTAATTAAAACCACTGTTCCACCACTTTAAAATTTCCCACATCCACTCTATTTAAAAACTAAAATATTTTATAAAAAATTTATTTCTAATCAAAAATAAAAATAACAAAGATAAATTACATAGTTCAAAGAAAAACAATACAATTATAAACTTATATATACAAACTGACGTGTGAAGTCATAAAACAATAATCCAGGTTCAAATTTTATATTTTGTAAATCTATGTCCCGTCACTCATACATTATTATTAAATATATTAATTACAATTGTTTAGATGTTATAATTTTTGCAAGTGAATATATATTTCTGTTAAACAAAAAAAGAATAACACAAAAAAAAATAAAGACAAAAACCTTGAACCCAGTGTTAGATCCGTTTTATAAAATTAAAATAATGTTTTTAACTAAATTTAATTAAAACAAGTATTACTATTAAATAAATTAGTTTAGTTATAGTATCTATTTATTATTATATTTTATTATTTATATGTTAAATGAAAATTTTTTAAAAATAAAATTAATTAATAATATAAATAATATTGTACGGTAAAACTGAGTTTATTATAAAATTATTATTATATAATAATCTATATATTTGTTTTATATAATCTAAACTATTTTTGAAGAAAAATGGCGAATATTATTTATGAAAATTAATAATTACTAATTCCACCAACGTTACATTGGCTTCAATAGGTAACAAATGAATATAAATATACACATATACTAATCAATAAAATACCCATTCATAGCTATCATTTTTATAAAATTTTAAATTATATATTGCTTATATATAAAAGACACATGCTCATATAATATGGTATTTATTTTTCTATTTCATCGTCTAATTGATATACTAAAAAAATAAAATTATATTTGCTCTATTTCATGTACTCAATATTCAATAATAAGTGAGTGTTCTCTTTTATTTTCTCCTATATAATTTATTGCCACCTATAATTATATAGGCGTAGAATAATATACTCACTTTAATAGTACCCTATCAAAATAAATATAAACCTCATACCATATATATAATAAATAAATTTATTTAAAACTGTATTATTTATTTGATAAATAATATAATATAATAATTAAGGTAATATCCAATATATAACTCTCCTTAAATATCACTAGCGCCCTATATATAGGCGAGCTGTAAAAATATAATATTCTATTTTATATCAAATTATATAATAAATAATATAATAATATTTATAAATTATATATTTTATTACTAATTTTAAAATAATAAAAATTTCTCTTATTTTCTATTTCTTCATGATTATAATTAGCTATATACTACAATATATATAGAGTTATATTATATAAATCCGAAAATGTATCCTTTTATTATAAATTACTTATTATTAATAAATATAATATTTATTCCTTTCTCACACGCAGATAAAAATAGTAGGGGGTGAGGGAGGGGAAAAATTAAATGGTGGAATAAAATACAATATACCTTAATATTAATGCTTTTTGTGATAAATGTATAAGTACTATATCCGTCTGAATTCCATGGTATGTCCTATTTTATAATCCCGGGCAAAAAAAATTAAAGAACAGAGAATCACACAAATAGAAGGTATCAATTATAATTAAATAATTGAGTGAGGTCTAAGGGTAGGGATTTTTTCTATTTGTGAGTATACTTTGATTTGTCAAAAAATTGAAGTTACGTAACGCCCAACGAGTCGATTAATATATTATGCATTTGATTAGAACTTCACTTAGTTGAGTTACTCCTAGCCCCACATTCTTTTTTTTATATTTTGAATAATAAATATTTTAAAACTTAGTTTAAAGGGATGGAACATTTTCCTTTACACCTCTATTGGAATAATATATTCGACGTGTATTTATCTCTTCGTCGTATACAGAGAAAAGAGGACCAGAAGAGAGTGATGAAGATTTTAATACTGAGAAAATGTTTATAAATATAAATTGTATATCTACTTCAATCTTCTACCTCCTTAAAGATGAGAAGTCGTACTCACTCCTCGGCTTTTCCCTCCTCTTTCGATTTATAAAGTGTGGCCTTCTAGACACGGTTGAGAGTTTTAAAGAAAATAATTCAGCGTCAGCACTATACTAGCTATTTGCAACACGTTGTGTCAGCTCATTTTAAATATGCTAAAAATAAAACTTGTTTTTTTTCTGAAAATGAAAATAAACGTTGCCATGTACTTCTTGTCCAAACTAACCAAATAAACTCATTTATACACATAAGCCTAGCCTAAGCCAATTCTATAACTCTCGAAACCATTATATAAACTCTTATGAGAGTAACTATTAATACCTTCCAAAAAATAAAACAGCAAAAGCTAGGAGAGTGGTAAAAAAATGTACCAAGAAGTTGAATAAATATTTACCATTTTTAGTTTTACTATTTTTTATAAAAAAATATATAAATAAAATATTGCTTTTTATTTAATAAAGAATAAAGAAATTAAAATAATTAATTAGGAAGTGGAAGGCGATCAATTTCCTTACCCAACCTGTAAAATGGAGCCATATTTTGGAAATAGGTATTATTTCCCCCCCCTCATTATTATTTATAAGTATTTTATATATATAAGTATTTTGATTTTATATTTATAAATAAATATGTGGTATATGCATATTAGTAAATATATAGTAGTATAATTATTATTTATTAATTATATATATATATATTTATAATATTAGGTTAATACCCATCCTCCACTCAAAAAGATGGAGGGTGGGGTGATATATATATATATAAATTATAAATATAATTAATATAATATATACTCAAAGTAAAAAATAAAAATTTATAATATTACTCATAAAATACACATTAATAATATCACACATCCAAATTCATATCAAAACTCAATTTATAAGTAACTATCTTGTTTTTTTTATATATTGAGGTTACATGGAATAGGATTAATTATATTATTTATAATTATAGGTAAATATAAGTATTGTTAATATAATATTAAATTATAAAATATAAACTACTATATATTTAACGCTTCCGAACAGAATATATTTATATAAGAATATATATAATATAATATATTAAATTAATATATAATATATTAAATATTTTAATATATTATTATAATATATAATTATAATATATATATAATTATAATATAATTATAATAATATATATATATAAATATAAATATTATATAATTTAATAGATATATCAAATATTAAGAACTATGGGTATATTATATAAGCCTTTTACAGTTTTGAAGCATTAATGAATGATGAAAAGCGAGATATGTCCCTATACATTTTAGAGTAGTTGCTAAAATTTAATGGGAGGCGATGGAGAGGTTAACACTTCCGCGAAGCACGCGAAATTACATTTATTCCCATCTATTTTAATTTATGATGGTGACAATTATATTAATTTTTTTAAAGAAATTATTTTTAAATATGTATACTTATAATAAAAGATTATGAATGAAAGCTATCTCAATATAGTTCTAAATTTGATAATAGAAAAATAAAGGACTAAAAGAATTTTTTAACAAGAGGAGAAGAGTGGAATAAAATATTCATTATCGCTAGATTATTTATATCTAAAGTTGTCAAAAATAATATGAAATGGATCCTTATCAAATAAAGTGTTGATGATGGGGTATAAGCAATTAACTTTCATATATAATATGAGATTTACTCTGTTATTACTACTTTAATATATTTAACTGGCCGAGTTGCAAAGGACTGTGCCTGATAATAGTGGCCCTCTTACTTAATTTAAGCCTATCAGTATGGCATCTCTTATATAATGTGAGCTCTCTCACATTTAAATATGATGCTTCAATATAAATATTATTACTCAAGCAGTGAGAAATCACCACAGATGAGAAATTATATAATATAGGAGGTAACAGGACTTTTATATAAAATTTAGAATTGTGCTGGATAAGGCCCAACTAAAGATTTGTTGTGCATAGGCCCGATATATAAAAATGAAATTTATCTCTCTTAACTCTCAGCTTTTCTTGATTGCTCGCTGCCTCTGTTGATGAGCTGTAATGAGGAGGAAGGTGACTCAAGAGGAGAGCCTATGTGTAACCGAACATAGAGTATTGTAAGGATAGTAAATGTGGGTATCCCACTATTCCTAGAATTGAATTAAAGTGATTTTATTTTGAATATATAACAATTAAATAATAAATAAATAAAATATATATGAAGTAAGTATTAAGTATAAAAAATATATATAAAATTAAAAGGTAAATGTTTTACGGTAAATAATAATAATAAAATTATATAAAATAAAAAAATATAAATATATAATAAATAAGAAGAATAAAGTAAATAGATAGTAATAAAAACAATGATTTAGATTGAGGTAAAGTTTACTTATATTATATATAATGAGAAGAAAAAATGTAAAAAATAATATAATAATTAATATAGTTAATATATATAGTTATCTAATTATATAACGTCAAATGGATCATAACTATATCTTTATTATTTTAATTTATAGAGTTTATAAATAATAATTTTATTTATATTTAATTATATATAAATATAAAATGATATATTCATTTATATTAGTAAATAAGACAAAAGAATTTTACTATAACTAATATAAAGTATGTTTCAACAATTAATATGAAGTACGGCCAATTATATATATAATGAAGGTGAGCTTTTTATTATAATTATTAATTATACATATATAATAAATAATAATATAATAATATAAGACTATAAAATAAGAACATAGTAATTGAACCTAACTAGTAGAAAAGTTGATAATGTGATAATGGTATTAACTTCTACTACTATTGCGACTTTTTACACGACTTCAATATAAGGTATTGAAAAAAAAATAATAATAATATAAATAAATAATTAATATAGAGTGGAAATAAAGCTACAGTAATATTTAGTCGCTTCGAAAGGGAATATGTATTATGATTATTTATAAGTGACGAAAAATAGGCTTATGATATATTGATAACGGATAGTCGAAGGGTCGTAAGAAAGTTAGGGTGAATGGGGTGTGTATAAAGAATGAAGTATTTCGGATAGAAGAGTAATAAAAATGAGCCGTTTATGAAAAAAGAACATATAATAAAATATATTTTTTTTGGTTTATTATCCCCCATCCACAATGAATTAATCATGATTATTATCATAATGAGGGTAGTGTAGTATATGAAATCTATTTATATCGTAGATAGTAAGTAGTAGGGAGGGAAATATATGGGATCTCCACACTTTGTATTTTATTGATAAGTATTATAGGGGGGGGTACGGTAATAACATGTGAAATAATATAAATATAAATTAATATATAATATATAAAAAAATCCCAAATGCTAAAGAACTAACATTTTCCTCCCTTAATATGTGGTTGTAAATCTGTGGGGGAATATATAAAGAAGGGGAGATGTGGGAATTCAGAATATCATTATAATTGATAATTAAATTTATTTAAAATAAATAGAAAATAATAGTTATTATTTCTTTAAAAAATCTTAAAAATCGAATTTCATATAATAATATATAAAATTATATAATAAAATAATAATAATATTAATGATAGATAATATAAAATAAATTAATAATAAGAATATATAATAATAATATAATACTTATTCTTAAAACTACTATGTAAAATATACAAAAAAGGCCGAATTAGAAAGGCATAAAGGGTTCAGGGGGTATCCTTAACGCACTCCCAGAAGGAGATTATTTAGCCGATCAAAAATTTTTTAATGTGATTAATGTTTCTTTATTAATAATATTAAGAATAATAATAATAATAAATAAGATATAATATGGGAATAATAAATAACTAAGACTTTCTAGATGGCAGATGTATATAATAAGCGAGGTAAATTTAATTAATAATAGTTTTATAATAATATATTATTATATATTAGATGAGAGTGGAAATACTCACATAAGGAATGAATGAATAAAAAGAGATTTATATAATAATAGTCCCGAATTACATATAATTGAGGCATAATAATATTTAAATAATCATTAATAATAATAAATTCCCGTTTCATATATTAAATAATATTAGTAATAATTCAATAATAATTAAGCCAATATAATGAATAATATAATAATAATAATAATAATAATAATAATAATAATAAATAAATTACTACTGGGATGAAAATCAAATAATTAAAGAATAACGCCCATTATTATCATTTTTTTCAAAAGCCGGGAGTTCTTTTATTGTAGAAGATTTGGAGATGAGAGGTAGTTAATGATCAGAAGTGGGAGAATATTAAATAAATATAAAATATTAAATAATAAATATAATAGATATAATAATAATAATTAATTATATTATTTATATAATTATATAATAAGTAGATAATAATTAATAATAATAAAATGATAATTTTAATAGATAAGGTAGTAAATACTAACAATAAAAGAAAATTAATTGTCAGTGTTTGCCGTATTCTTCTTATATATTTCTTTATTCATATGACGAAAAATTTATTAGATTGGACTTTATAAAAATATAGATTAAAAGAAGATGTGAGAAAAGAGCACCTATGTAGATATCTTGTACCAAATATTTCGGCCTGGCGGGTATAGTTCATAGGCGAATGGAGAAATGGAAAAGATAACTCTCCCTTTACAGTAATGAAATCATTAAATTTGACAAACCTTTCCAGAGGAAGAGCAAAAAAAAAAGGCGCTGAGAGACATCATAGATACACTAAAAAAGGAAACATAGATTAAGTATCTCTAATATGGAAATTAAGTGTCTCCATATATTAGAAATTATGCCTAGGCTACAACCGGGACGAGGTGTGTCCCTCATGATTGTTAGTACCCACCAGATAAATCATCTGCTAGAAAGCATTTACACGAGGAGAGTCTTTGTGGATGAGAATGAGAATAAATCAAGGTTTATTAACTCATATATACAATACAAGTCCAGAATTGGCGTAACCTAGGAAGAATAACCATCCTTTGTGCTAGGCCCCAGAGATTTATAAAAGTAGTAGTGATATAGTTAATAAATATATATATAAAATAAAAGAATAATAACCCGCGCGCAGCCATGTTATTATCCCAGTAGAATACATAAATAATAAATAATAATAAATAAACATTAATAAAATAATTATTTTTAGGTATCAGAGTTTTAAATTTTTAATTTTTCAAAAGTAAAATATAGGATAAAAGCGAGTTTAGGGTATACGGGGGGTTGTATGACTTATATGGGGATGGGGGGTGAGGTGAGGGGGGGTAGAATATAATAATATTATAATAATAAATATAAAATAATAATTAACACAAAAAACCATAATTTTTTAAATAAAATAAAATGAAAAATACCCGCGGTAGGTTATTGTAATTTAATAAAATATGTAGTAATAAAGTATTTATATAAGTTGATGTATAAGTATATATATATATATATGCGTGAGGGACCAAGGTATATAGTTAAATGGTATTAGGGTAGATATAATATGATATAGGTGATATAGATATATAGTATGAGTAGTATATATAATTCATGGAATGAAAGATAGTTATAAAGTAAGATACTATTACATAGGGGTAGTAATAAAAAAACCGCATATAATTATATCTCTTATATATATGATAGAGTGGGTAGGGATATAATATATTATAAATGAGTGTATGTATAAAAATATAAGATAAAATAATTAAAATAATATAAATTAAATATAAAAGTGTTATAGTACCGGACAGACTTTCAACATCTAGAGACATATATAATTTTTTATATATTAACTATTACCTATTATTTATTTGTAATGAAAAGCTTGTTTAAATAACTAGATATTTACCGTGGTTATTACCCAAATTTTAAGGAGCTCACTATTTTTGAGATATTATTTAGTTATGCAATGTAGTATAAAAAAAATTAAGAGACTGATGGGTTTGTGATAGATAAGTGTGTTTAAGAAGCGTTTTTTCTTTAAATATATAAGATATTTTAGAACTGAGATCAAGAAAAACCAATAATTAAACTCAAACTTATGATGTCCTATAGAAGTATTATAATGATAAATTACTCATCTTAAATATAAAGTTATAATAAAAACTATTCCTACAATATCCAAAATATCAGAAAAGCGAATTCAGACAGGATATCTGTAACTCACAAAAACAAGAAGTGTGAATATAACCAGGAACGAAGGGCAACATGGCACAAGCCACACATTTACGTAGCGAAGCAAAAATATAATATTAGCGGGGCAGGAAAAAGAAAACGATAAAAGTTTCATAGAATGGAGGTTATATTAATCGATATATTTAATCAGATTATTAATAACTGTAAGTGACAGGACTAGCCACGCAAACCCTCCATATCAATCGCTTTTGATACGTAAAAAAATGAACGTCATTATCGTCCGCCACAAGAGTATAAAAATAAATTCAGATGTGTCGCACTCCTTAGAAGAGATCAGTAAAGTGAAGGACGCAAAGAGAAATTCACTAAAATATAGAGTGAAAATTCGATTATGATCTATAGCGTGTAGTTATTGATTGTGGGTTGTTTAATGTTTATGAATGATTTAGAGTCTTTGTTTAAACTTTTTATATAAGAAAATTTTTTAAATAAATTTAGAGCTATACTTTTACAATTAAATTTCAATTATTTAACCTAAAAAAAATATTGAGGAGATAGGAGACTAGGCGCGGCTGACGGCCGGAGCACGTACCCTATATATACAGCCCCTAGAAAAAA
>JABUQX010022397.1:0-34367 GCA_015478945.1 Trachelipus rathkii | reverse complement strand
TTCTACCTCCTTATACATATCGATTGTATGATTCGAACACATGTCATAAAAGTGAAGAGAAAATGCGGTGTTAAGTCAATTGGAAACTTATTATTAAAGCGCTTCACACTTCTAAAAAATAAAAGCAAAAAAAAGTTTACTCTATGTAAACTCATTTAAACGCATTAACCTCTTACCTAAAGTTTAGTGTTTACACTAGATTTAAAAGCTCTATAGGGCTAGCACCGTACGTTAACAAAGCTTTACTTGCACGTATAATAATGTAATTTATTTTTATATTTAAAATTTATTTCAACTCTCCAATTCGAAATTTTAGACAGCATCTATAGTATATTAGTTTAAAAAAAAAAAACCTATTGGCCACAAGAGAGCTTTCAATACTTCGAATACATATTTATTTAAAAAAAAAATTGGCTTGAGCTTAACTGCGAGATTATCGACATGAGATGTTTATTTGTTTTTAGAACAGGATTATATTTATTAATAATTTAGTATATTATTGTTGGAGACCGAACAAAAGTGCTATAAGGATTTCTTCTTTTTTATATTTGCTATACAATTAGTACATTTTTTTAATTATAATTTTTATTTGGATTTCTGCGGATTAGTGACTGTCTTTCACGGCCTTACATTTTATTTTGACGTATTTTTTTTTTAAATATTTACTCTTACATTTCAGATTTAGTTTGTCATCTATTGTTGGAAAAACTTTAAACTTTCATAGCATATTAGATTAGGTTAGGTTAACTTTACGTTAACAACCTAACTTAACTTAACAACTTAACTTACCTAACCTAAACTTAACATAACAAAAAATTAAAGAAAGTTATATTTATATATATATAATATATATTATATTTATATATATATATAGTATAGATATATTATATTTATATATATTATATATATATATAGTATATATTATATTAGAGAGGAGAGAGAAGAGAGAGAGAGAGAAGAGAGAGAGAGAGAGAGAGAGAGAGAAAGAGAGAGGAAGAGAGGAGAGAGAGAGAGAGAGAGCCCTAACGGGAAGAAACTTGCCAATGTACTCGTTATGATAAGTTTTAATAAGTATTTATATCTCTTATTTTAATTACTTTCTCTTCCAACAGCTCCATCCTGCCTCTGCGTTTTTCTGGAACTTTGATCGGGCTGATTGAGGTATTAGCGTTGCTTCATGCTAACTATAATTGGAATGACGGCTTTGACTCCGGTAGACGCTTCAGCTTCTGCGTTAACGGTGGGAGCCTGTTAATCACTGAATGGATGAGCACGTTCATTTCGTTCTTCGACTTTTTAATCTTTCTCTCCTCACTAATCCATGGTTCGATCGTGCTTGTTCTCTGGCCACTTCAGGCTAGGGACACCGTGTATCGGGGGTGGAAAGATTCTCGTTTCCTATCACTCTTGCTAATTTGCATTCAGCTAGAAATCGTTGCAGGGATACTCTTCACGAGCAAAAGCGGGCTTTCATCAAACGAAAGTGCACTAACTTCCTTGGTCCTACTGACAATCTTTCTGGCCTCTTGCCCAAAACATCTTAACAACTTCTGCAAATCTGCCTTTCCTCCTCTTATTCCTTCTGATGGTTCTGTTGGCTATTTCTCCAACTGAAAATGCCAATCTCTTCGGGCCCCCTATTTTCCTCTACTTGCAACCTGATGATTCAGGCGTTCTCTCCTCCTCCTTCTCCTATCAGGTGTCTATGCCTTTGCCGATGATTACATTTGATCGGGTGCATGGGCTCCTGAAATCTTATGCTTTTGCCAATATTAGGGGTCCGGATGGCATTCCACCCCGTGTTTTGAGGAAGTGTGCATCCGTGCTGCCCCTCCTCTCGTTCAACTATATTCTCTATTCTCACATACCTACACTTTCCATCAGTGTTTGGAGCACGCACTGTCAAGCCAAGTCGAAAAGAAGCCACTCTGTGCCTTCTAACTAGCGCCCTATTAGCTCTCACTTGTATTCTAGCTAAGATCTTTTGAAACACTTCTCAACTCTCATTTCTTAGATTCATCGAATGTCATGCACTTCTTTCGTCGCCAGTACAGGATTTCGGCGCTCGAGTCTACTTGCAAATTATTATAAACTTTCCTATCTAACTGATTTATGTTTCCCCTTAGGAAAACTTTGGGAGACTTGACGTGGTCGGCGCTGACATACCAAAGCCTTTGGACGGGTTTATGGCACGCGTTTTACTGCTCTCCAAAGCTCCCTTCCTTTGGTTTCTTCCTGCTCTTTGCTTACTTATGTCTAGTTTCTCTCAAATCGCTCAATATCGGCTGTTGTTGGGCCGGGAGATATCTTCTTCTTTTCTGTCAATTGTGGTTGTTCCTCAGGTTCTGTCTTATCTCCCGACTTTATTCTTACTTTTCATAAATGATCATTCTCAACATGCAACATCTAACTCTATCCACTCGGTATGCCATGGATCGGGCTCTTCATTACTTCAACTCATTTCAAGTTCTTGCTCCTTCTTTGAACTTCCTAGAATTGCTCTCGTCTTAATCTTTCCGATTCTATTCTCGCAGATCTGGATAGAATTTTCTGGTGGGGTCGTCTCGGCCTCAAAGAAACTAGGAATTCTTTTTAGACTGCGAGACTTTTTTTTCCTCTTCTCATTACTCCAGCTATACAAGGGCCTATCCACCCTTGCTATGCAGTACTGCTCTCATATCCTGGGGGGGCTCTGTTTCATCGGCTTTTGGATAAGGTCGAGTCAAAGGCAAAAAGACTTATAAAACGGTCCAGTACTTCCACTCATTGACGTCGTGCTGTAATGTTTTTCCGTCTGTTCATGTAGCCTATTCTACAAATACAAAGGAAACGTACGAGGTTATGAGTTCTATACTTTAACCTAGTTGAGTACAGGACATTTAAATGGCACATTTGTGGGACCTGAAGATCATTGGACTATTAACAGGCATGGAACAGGCAATACACAAAGAATCTCTGCTCTTTCTCTGCAAATGGCTACAGCCCGCGGCAGAAAAACCTACGTTCGTAAAAATGCCTCAAGACATGATTTCGATTATGAACCAAAAACAGTATCACATAAACCATTGTGATATCCTCAGTTTGTCTCTTCCACCTTTTGCACCACCTAAACTTGGTTTGATGAAAATATTTGTAAAAGCTCTTTACAAAGGTGTGGTGTGGCATTCTTACAGCTCAGAAACAAATTCACAAATTTAAGTGAGGCAAAGATAAAATAAGGGGTTTTTATTAGCCCCAAAATTAAAGCAGTCTTCCGAGAGGGAGAGTTCGAAAGGAAACTGTCAGGAAAGACAAAAAGCGGCCTGGCTAGCATTCAATCAGTGTGCTCAGGTTTCTTGGAATGAGAAAGCTGAAAAACTCAATGAACTATCTTGACGTTACATGATACATGTTCTAATGCAGATATGTTTTAAAATATCACCTATATTATTGCATCTGGACTTCTTTCCCCCCAACCTTGGCGCAATTAGTGATGAGCATGGTGAAAGGTTTCCCCAGGACATCTCTATGTTTGTAAAAAGCGTTTCAGTTGGCGATGAAATGAAAGTATGCTTGCTGAATATTGCTGGTTTCTTATCAGGAACACACCAACAGATGCCTACAGAGGAAACGACCAAAAAATCATTTTAGTCTGCGGCTTGTCTATAATAATCAAGGACGTTACTGTTACATTCTATGTAACCAAAACAGGCAGTAATAGAGGAGTTGTCACCAAGAAACGGTACGTGATGGAGCTTTTTGATTTTCTAAAGTAACAGACACTTTTGCTTATACAGAATTCACATATTTTCATGGTGTTAATGAAGAATAATGTCAGAGGTAGCAGTGGAGAGCTCGTGTTAGAATGACTGAGAATGGAAGAGAGTTGGGAGTTGTTTGCTCACATTCCTGCATGCTGATGATTAGTTTTGTTTAGTGACCAAGGAAAGTATTGAGAGGTTGGTTAAGGATGGGTCAGGTGTGTAAAGAGTTTGAAAGTAATGTGGATACAAGTAAAGGTTGGTGGCTGTAGTAACAAGTCGGGTTAGTCAGCGTGTGAAATCTTGTTGATGGCGAACAATTTTAGAAAGTATCCGAGTTTAAATACCTTGCAGCAGACCTTATGAACAAGACGAAAAAAATAGCAAAAAATATGCCACTTGGTCCATGGATCATTCTTCATTATGTTTTGAAATTTTTTAAATTTCCCCTGCTTTTTTGGAATTTCCCTTGACTTTCAGACATATCTTAAAAACGTATTCCCTGACCAAATTTTTTTCCCTGACTTTCTCTGACTTTTCCAGAAGTGTGAACCCTCCCACTTTTTTGTTAATTGATAGCCCTAATCAAATTTAAGAATTAGTTTTATAACATCATATTTTCCCGATTTTTTTTTATTTAATATAAATGTGAAGTTTCTGGAATACTCCTCACAGTAAGAAGAGTATTTCAACGAGGTTAAGTAACTTGGAGAATCATTAGTCAGTGAGGAAACTTTTACATCCTTAATGAATAGGCCTAATCAAATTTAAGATTTGTTTTTGATTGCAGTCGATTTTCAACAATTTTTTTAAATTTTTTCACATAACATCCAAAGTCTCAGGAATCCCTCGCATAGAGGGTATTAAAATAAGTACATTGGGAGAAATCAAATAGTCAGTGAGGAAACTTTATTTGCATCCTTTTTGAAAAGCCCTAATCCAATTTAAGAATTTAGGTTTCTAACAGCAGATTTTCTACGTTGTTTTTTCTATTTATCATAACATGCCGAAATCTTCTGGAATACTCCTCCATATGGTATTTTAAAATTAGTGGAATTTGAATCAAATAGCAGTGAGGAAACTTTATTACATTCCTTATTAAAATAGGCCTAATCAATTTAAGAATTATTGTATAACATCAGATCCCGATTTTCTTTTATCAATAACAAGCCGAAGTCTTCTGGAATACTACTCCATACAGGATGTATTAAAATTAAGTTGCATTGGGAGAAATCAATTAGTTAGTGAGGAAACTTTATTTACATCCTTATTGAAAAAGGCCAATCGAATTTATAAGAATTTCTAGTTTTATACCAGAGCCTCCCGATTTTTTTTTTTTTAAATCCTAAGCATGCCAAGTCTTCATGGATACTCATCCATAAGGTATTAAAGAAGTACATCGGTGAGAAATCAATATGAGTCAGTTGAGAAAACATTATATACATCCTTATGATAGGCCTAAACAAATTTAAAAAATTTTATAACTTTTTTTTGTTATATTTCAATAACATTTGCCGATCTTCTGAATACTCCTCATAAGGGTATATAAATTAAGTTCATTGGGAAAAGTCAATAAGTACTGTGCGTTAAGTTTAATTACACCTTATGAACGGCCTAATTCAAATTTAAGATTGTGTATATAACATTAGATTTTTACGATTTTTTTTTTTTAGTTATCCATCTTGTTGAAACAAGTTTTCTGGAATACTCTTCCATAAGAAGGTATTAAAAATTAGAATACATGGGAGAATCAATTGTCAGTGAGGAACTTTTTATATCATAACATTTAGATTACAAGTTTTTTTTTTTTATTTGATCATAACTGCGCCGAAGTTTCTGGAATACGTCTCCTAGGGGTGATTAAAATTTAAAGATGCATTGGGATTATATTTTTTATGAATACAAACTTTATTTAAAATCTTACTTGAATAGGCCTAATCAATTTAAGAATTTAGTTTAATATAGATTTTCACGTTTTTTTATTTTTATTTTAATCAAACATTCATAAGTTTTCTGGAATACTCCTCCATAGAGAATTAAATTAAGTGCATTGGAGGAAATCAATTAGTCCACTAAGGCAAAAAAAATAGCTATCAAGAAAAATAGTATCAAAGTATTTCTTTATGGCATTGAAAATATTCAATCTTAAAGTGGATAGCTACTTGATTAAATTTTTATGTTTCTAATGATAACTAACACCGTATTTTATCTTAATTGCTGTAGAGAATTTAAACCTATATTTTAATAGTTACTCAAGTTTGAACAAGTATTAAAAACTTGCCCTTAATGTTTATTGGATCCTCTTATATCGATTTAAATAAATTTGAAATGGACATTCAGTATATATATATATATATATATATATATATATACTATATATATTATATATATATTATATAAATATAGTATATATATATATATATACTATATATTATATATAGTATTAATATAAATATACTATATATATATATAGATAATATATATATATATTATATTATTATATTTATTATATATATATATATATATTATATATTATATATATATATATAATATATATATATCTTTATTAGACCTCTTAATAAGCGTTTTCGTTTGTTTTTTTGATGCCCTAGCACCAAAAAAAAGCGCGTGAGCATGCGGCATCTCACGAGTAAGATCGTCGCTCGTAACAAATAAACTCAATCCTTTTTATTCAAATTTAGACTGTCTAGTATTGAATATATATATATTATATATTATATATATATATATATAGATATATATATATATGTATATATTAATCATATATATATATATAATATAACCGTTGGTTGGTGTAAATATTTCAGCGAAGTCCGTAAAAACACAACTAGAAGAAACAGGATCTTGCTAGCCTTGAAAAAATTAATTTGCAGAGCAAATGAAGATGTTATTCAAACTGAAAGGGTGAAAACCATACCTTGCATAATATAACTCAAGTACCCTATTGGTTCGAGATATATAGACTATTATGTAGTATATATATATAGATATATATATATATATATATATATATATATATATTATATATATATATAATATATATAATAATAATAATAATAATCTGCTGGGAGCGACACTGGAGTGTAGACCATAAGAGGTTGGAGTTTCCAAAGCGAGCTTGTAGTTTATGTAGACAAATATAGAAAAAATATTTTACCTTGAATATAAAATTGAAAAAACGGTTTGTGCGTTTGTAAGTCTCAATGATTTCCGTAGCACCTTTATGCATTTTTTTCTAAGCATACTTTTATATGCAATGCTTACAGCGTTTCTTTTTTGCACAATCTTCGTAAATTGCGATTTCCTCAATCAAGCCTACTGACGCAGGGCGACAGCAACCAGCTTCTTCTTTTCAAATTTGTGGGGATTTAAGATCTTCCTCTTTCATTAGTTCCGGCACATATCAGCCAGATGCTATGTCGCCCTTGAAGTTGCATAACTGGTAGAGCTTACCCTTATTGAAGGTTACACGGCGGTTTAACAGCCAGGCGTTTACTACTCTCAAGTCCAGCAGGAAAAAAAATTCCTTCTGTTCCAGTTCTTTGATTTAAAATCTGTCCTGTACAATTCAATTATTATGTCGGACCAAATCGACGCCCCCCCATATATTTATTGTATTCGTGATGGCAAGGGCAGTGCAATTTCGATATATTTATTTCTTTGCGTTTCCATCGACGGCATGTACCTACCTACTCACACCCGCATAATTTGAAACAACATTTACAAACTTATTGTCCAACCCCTTTACTGCGATGTTGTCTGTCTTTTGTGTTCGACACAAGTACTTCGTAGTTTTTTTCCCCAAATTTCCTAACCCTTTTTTTTTCTGACTTTAGCTTCCTGTCTGCCTTCAAAATTCAGTCGATTTGGTCTAAATGGCAAACATAGCATTCCTCTTTCATCCAAAGCAGTTATCAAAAGGTGGGAGGCGAACAGTTGTCATAAATACCTTTGTATTCTAGTGTTGAGAATATCTTTGTTAGTCATCAACAATGCTGAGGATATACAACTTTAAGTCCCATCGACCGGCATTTTACCCTACGATCCACACCCGCATAAAATGAAACTGAACAGGCTTGATTGTTTCAACACTCCTGCGATGCTGTCTGTCCTTTGTTCGACACAAGTTTCGTAGTTTCCTCTACCTTCGACTTTAGCTTCCTGTCTGCCTCAAAATTCCAGATCGATTGGTCAAATTGTGACGAAAATAGCATTCTTCTTCCTCCAAAGCAGTCTATCAAGGTAGGAGGCGAACCAATTGTATAAATACCTTATAGTTCTGCATATCAGTGGGGAATATCCTTTGTTAGTTCAAGGACATATGCTGAGGATATACTAACTCCATGCTCCACACACAACACCTACACACACACACACATATATATATATCATATTATATAATTAATATATATTAATTTATATATATATATATAATATTATATATATATATATTATATATAATAAGTATATTATATATAATATATCAGAGGTGGGCACTTCCGCTCTTTAAGCCGGCTAGTCCGCTCCGAGGCGACTACCAGAAAGTGCGGACTAGCGGCACGGTGCGGAGTCGTCTGGGAAACTACGGCTTGCACGTGCGATCAAAAAAAGTTTCCGCACTTTTGTTCGCACCTTTTTGAAAATGAAAGTATAGTTTACTAATTAAAAATTCTTAGGTTTTATAAATAAAGAAATATAATTTTAATTTGCTATCATCAATTTTTACTTTTAGTTTAAGACTAATTGTTTTTTAATAATTAAACTTCCCAACAATCTCAACCTCCTTTAATGGTATACCATTTATAATAAATAAGATTAAAATTGATTTTTGAGACTGAACGGCTATGATGCTCATCTGTATCTTTAATTAATTATTATTACTAAATCAACTAGCAAACAAATCCATTCTGTGCAAAAACCCCAAATAATCATATATATATATATATATATATATTATATATATAATATATTATATATTATTAATATATATATCTTAATATAATATATATATATAAATAATAAATAAATAAATAAATAAATAAATAAATAATAAATATATATTATAATATATATATATATTATTATTATATATATATATATATATATATATATATTATATATTATTACGATAATATATATATATTATATATATTATATATATATATATAGTTACGAGCAAACGCAAGTATAGCATCGACCTCTGCAGGCGTCGAGGCTTGCATGGATTCTACTAAAGTCTTGACGAAATAGAACTGTCTTATGGTGACGGTGGTCAAAATATTTCGAGGAGCAGAATGATTTCGGTGGGATCTTAAATAGGCAATGGCTGCTGGAAGCGACACTAACACCAGCACTCCTCCACCAAGGACATTCTTTTCCCTTCACATATGCAAATTGGTGAAATTGTTCATAAACAATATAATTACACCTTCCTTAGTTCTTGCTGTAAGCGAAAATTTAGTATTGGTGGGGATATTTTGAGAGGCAAAGAGGTCAGCCTTAACTGCTTTTAATTTTGAGCCGCTAATCTTTTTGAAAGGTAAATATGGATTTATTGTCTTTCAAGAAGGACATTGAGGAGGAAGAGGAAAACCATGAGAAACTTTTGTAAATTACTATAGTATATTTTCATATAATATTAACGAATAATTTTTTTGTAAGGATATATACTATTAGTATTTAATATAAAACCTTTTGTGAAGTCGCACATTATTTAAGGAAAGACGTGCGACGTGCGGACTTTGCGATTGCGGAGGGTTAGATGGTCTGAAAGTGCGGAGGAGCCTAGCGGACTACTTTTTCTCAAGGTGCGGAGGTTCGCTAGCGGAGGACTTAAATTGCGGAACGTGCACCTCTGATATATATATATATTATATATATATATATACTACTAGTATATCATATTAATATATATATATTAATATAATATATATAAATAGTATATATATAGTATATATGACGATACCCTTGCTGTATGAGACCGTAGTTTCACCAAATCGAAAAGTGGTATAATTTACCACTGAATTGGGTAAATTTATAAATCTTATTTACAGCACTTAATTGAATCATTTTACGAAAAATGAAACTAAAAATAATCAAGTTTTTAAAAAAACAAAACAAAAACAACAAGACCGTAGCATATCCGAATGAGTTCGTATCTGAGAATCTGAAATTTACTAGGCCTATTATGCTAATACAAGTTTATTTCTTTTTTTTTTTTTAACAAATTTTAAATTGTTTTCGTTTGACAGCGTTGTGAATCAAAAAATATCAGGATTTAATTGTTTGACGTATAGCAATGTATAGAAATGGTTTACACACCTAGTGAGCGGTTTATGTTTCTTTCGGTATACGTCCAATTCTAAAAGCAGTTTACCAACTTAGTTGCCAGATTGAGAGCCATCACACCTCTTAGTGTGGTTTCATTTTTGAGCACCAACGTAGGTATTGTGAAACTCAAGGTCAAATGAGAGACAATATTCAGCTTGTAATATTATTCATGATTACAAGTAACTAGTAGTAGTAAAATAATCATAATCATAATAATATGAATATAATAATAATTATAATTATAATTCGAAAACAAATAGTAAGATATACAATTGACCATCATTGCCTAATTTACTACTAATTCTACTTTTAATAGTATTAACACAAAGGATAATAGTCGTATTCATAATGCTAATAATATCGTCATCAGAATAAATACCTGTTGTGCTTATACCGTTACAAATCTGTAAATCTCAGATAAACCACGCAAATAACATTAGCGTCGTACGCCTCGTGACGCTGAGGCATAAACGAGGTCACAACCATAACGTATTATTGAAACTCTAGGTTAATGTGCATTGTAGTTAGTCGTAGAATTCTGTCCACGTATTTTTCCGAAGACCGTGGGGTATTCGTTTCAAGAGCAGGCGTAAATGATCTTTACATATGAAAGAGACAACGGCAATACTAAGTGCGTGCGGGAAGCCACACGGTTGAATCAAGATACATACCCAGATCGGAGACAGCCAGTTAATCCAACGTCCACTAGTGTTTATCGACGATAGTGCGAGATCGTCGATTTGCAACCTGTTACCGCCAATCGAGGACACCTACGTGTGGCGCTTACGCATGCAACAGAGGAACGTATTCTGCGTGAGGTTGCAAGGTACTGTAGCAGATTTTACTATAAAAAAAAACCTAACTACAATAACTTGAATTATGAAAAAGGAGTGAGGCTGTCTTCCAGGACAGATGATGGGGATAAAAATAAATAACATAAAACCCTAAATTCAATTTTAATACCCTAAATGAAAAATCTTCAAAAAAATTCTTATATTTAAACTTACAAGATATTTCTGTATCCCGATACCATTACCACTCTAAGATTAATAAAATATATATCTAAATTACCCATACAATTACACCACAATTACCTCATACTCTACCTTATACGGTATTAACCAACCCTACACCCTACACCACATACCAATTATAGATCAATACACTATATATATATATATATATTATATATATATATATATTCACTATTATATTATGGATACAATCTCGATACATATATATCTTTATATATATATATATATATATATATATATATATATATATATATAGTATTAACAATAGAATTAAAAGTTACTATCATACGAAATGGTCAATTTAAAATGAATGATTTAAGTATTAAATAATTAAATCAGTTAAAGTTTATTTGTTTTGTTTTAAAAAAATGGAGTTTTGATTGTTTATTTTTGTTTTTTTTTTTTAGTTTTATTTGTAGATATGCACTTCACAGGCACTCTTCTTTAAATTAAAAGTTTTCTGTCTGTTTTCAAACTTGGGTAAATGTTTTTCTCTAATTTTTCTAAAATGTTTTTTCACAATTATAAAAAAGTACGATTCCAATGTAGTTTTAATTTCCACTTTCAAAATCTTTTAGTGTAATTATTCTTTTCAGCTTTGTTTTCAATCATTTAGTTTAGCTTAGGTTTCAATTTGTCTTTTACGTTTGTCTCTTTCAGTTTATCTCAGTTCTGTCAATGTATTTTAAATTTGTTCCCTTTCTCAGAATTTCCATCCTTAATTCTGTGAATCACACCATGTAAACAAATTGATCCGGACCCAGTACCTATTACTACTTACAGAATCTATCCGATAAAAATGGAATCCTGAATATCCTAAATAAAAATCCTAAATAAATCCTAAATAAAAAATAATCCTAAATAAAAATATTTTGAAGAAAGTACAATATATAAAGAAACCTTATGTATAATTAAAGAAATGAAAAATGGGACTAGGAATTCTGTTATTTCTAGAACATGCAAATATTAGGAATTTGCTTTTTATGATTGCCTTATTAAGAAACTCAAGCAGGTTATGTGTACTAGCAAACATGACCACAGAGGAACTAACGAATGCCGTAAGTGTGCTGCAAGATGAAAAAAAATTTATTACGTTATTCAAGTTCTTAACCACAAGACCAATAGAGAGCACGGCCCTGCTACTGTATCCCTTGTTCAAGAGATTTATGGATATTTCGTTACATATATGAACAAGATTAGGCCACATCTAACAGATTGTTCCTCAAAAACTCAAGACAAATTATTCCTTACATGGACTGGTAAAGAAAGCAGATCGAAAGACAAACATAGGTTTGCAAAGTATATGGTTTGCTGTTGGTTTGAAATCTAAAATTGGGTCAACATTAATTCCCAAGACAATCACAACAAAAATTTATAGACTCAGAAAAACAAGATCAAAAGTTAAAGCTAGCAAGGCAATTATGCCATAGAAAACCTACGGCACAGCGATCATATTTATTAAAAACGAAGCCTAAAGAAAGTGTTGTCACAAGTAATTTGATATACAAAGATTTAAAAGGCTCGAATTGTGACAATCTTCAGTCGATCGAATTTGCTGTGCAAGATCCTGCAGTTATGTCACTGCCATTCCTCAACGACTAAATGGATATGTTACTGACACTTCTCAACAAACAAATGAATATGTCACACACTCAACAACTAAGTGGACACGATTGCGGCGTTTGTGTTATCAACAATGCAGAAAGTGCTCAAAAATAAAAATAAAAAGATTTGTCAACTATGATAATCTACAAACCGCCGGGAACTAATGGAAAGGAAATAGATCTATATTAATTACAAGAACCCGTGAGAAGCAATAGATTCTTAACAAATTGGTTAGCCTGTCCGAAAATCTCTACTCTCCTCCCGACTCTCTACATAATCATTCTCCACGATGGACCTACAAGCTATGTTATAAATAGTCAAGGATCTTGGCCTTAAGAACAAAGAAGCTGCAGAGTTCCATCAAAGAAAGAGAACGTGCTTTCGCCGAAGAAGCCGAACGCAAAGTTGTCCTTAGAAGAGAAGAAATTCAAGCTAAGAAAGAATAGATTCAAGCTAAGAAAGACGAAGACGAACGACATGATAGGGCAGAAGCCGAGCGTATAAGTCATGAACTGGATCGCATCAGACTTCAAGCGCAAATACAACCACCCGTAGTAAACAACGGTGGCAAAGGTCACCTCAACGCTAAAGTAACTAATCTAGCGCCCTTCAACGAGGCCACTGACGAAATGGATGCCTATATTCAAAGATTTGAGAATTATGCCACAGCCTCCAAATGGGATGCCGGCCTATGGTCATTATATTTAAGTGCACTCCTTACTGGACGCACTCTGTCCGAATTTAGTAAACTCCCATCCGAAGATACAAGTAACATTGCTAACCTCAAGCAAGCACTATTAACTCCATATAACACGGAGGAGGGTTATCGAACTAAATTTAGGGATGCAAAACAGCAGCGAAAAGAACTCCTTCTCAGTTTTGAATCGAATTAAATCTTATTTGACAAAATGGATACAACTGTCATCTTTTGACGCAAATTATAAAGTAGTAGGGAACCTTGTTACCTAAGATCAGTTTCTAATATCCTGCCCCAAAAGATTTATCGGTTCATCTTAGGGAAATTGGACTCTCTGACTTAGATTCACTAGCATCTCGCGCTGAAAAATATCTCCAGGCGAGAGAAAGAAAATTGAGTTTCGAAAATATCGATACCAATACATCATTTCAGCCCCCTCTTAACGACAAGGGTAAAAGAAGCACAAGTCAATACGAGAGCCAACAGTTTAATTCTAAAACCTGCGGAAAGAGGGGTCATGACCATGACTTGTTATTCATCCCGAGACGGGAACAGCAATCTCAAACAAAAAAATGGCAGAAACTACAATCAAGACAATAAAACGTGGAATTTAAGACGTCAGGGCCTCAACGAAATTAAAAGTGCTGCGAAACAGTTCATTACCCTATCCCCAGGATAACGTTACTGCCTCCTGTTACTGAATTAACGATGAAGCCGACGACGTACGTAACTTCATCCATGATGGCAAAATCAATGTGGAAGGTAAATTTATACCAGTATAATATCCCTATCATGTCAACAAATCTCGAAAGATAATAACCGAATACCCATTGCATATGGAAAAGTAAACGGTCAACGTCAACGTTTTAAGGGATACTGGATGCAGTGGTGTAATTGTTAAACACAACCTTGTCGACAAAAGACAATTCACAGATAACTTCAGGAAAATGTTACTAATTGACAGTACTTTGAGGATAGTACCGGAAGCACATATTTTTGTTGAAACGCCATTTTACACAGGAGAGGTAGAAGCACTCTGCCTGGATGATGCACTATATGATTTAATAATTGGAAACATCGAAGGCGCCATCGGACCAGAAGTCATCGATCTCGAAACGAGAGAAGCAGCGGATTCCAAAGACGCCGCTAGCATCAAATATGGGAGAGATGACCGATGTCAGGAATACCCAGGGAGTCGGTGCTATTATCGATAACAATGACGAGTTGGCAAAGCCCACCTGTGCCTCAAACGAAGTGAATCAACAAACCGAACTTATCGGGAGTAATTCATTCAGGTCAAGGACCGATGAATCAAATCTAAATGCGTGTAAAAAAAACGACGCCACTTTTCACCCATTCAAACTGAGGTTATTTATGGAACAAGGAGTAGAAGTCCGGAAGAAAGAAAAAATAAACATAGGATAATAGATGGGAAACCCGTCAATGTGGGTAAGACCAATGCCACAGTATAAATGCCGACGAAAGGTCGAGGAGTTCATCTTGCAAACCGATTGTTGTCCACTCGAGGCAAAACCCACGAATTCCAGGATGACGTTGCGAAGTGTGAAGCTTATTCTCCAGTTCGAGAATGAAGAAGATAACGTGATAGTTGATCGTTCATTTTAATGGGTTGACCAACGATATAGAAGTACCCAAGACGATTTGTCCCATACCCCAATGTCTTCTTAGAAGGGGGTTTGTCACGTTACCAGAACATCGTGCGAATTTGAGCTTCATCACTCACGACCGGCCAAATAAACTACAATTATGAAGAGATTTATTATTAATCGATTTATTATTATTTATTTATAATATATAATATAATATATATATATATATATATATATATATATATATATATATATATATATATATATATATATATATATATATATATATATATATATATATATATATATATATATATATATATATATATATATATATTATTTTTATTTTTAATTTCTTTTACAGATCACCACCACTCACGGGCTGGGCCCTTCTCTAGGAGGGGGGCGGAAAATAATACATTGGAATACCCACCCAATCCCCAGTCTAACGCAAAGTTCTCAGGTGAGTGCAGACGTGGGCTTTAAAGAGAGGAAGATTAAATATAGTTGGAAAAACAGAAGGCAAGGAGTTATAGAACAGAAGTAGCTGGAAAAAGAAAGAGGCACCACAACGAACAAATCTGGGGTTCGCAATACTCACGCAAAAGAAAACAATTATAATTTAAGACTAGAGGAGTACCTGATTTAGAGAGAGTCCAAAGAAGGCCAATCGAATATAATATGTTGCATCAATTCTGTAATAATTATCCTGCTTTTTCTGAGATTATTTTAATAGTGTTTTATATATAATTGATTCTAGTAACAAAGAAGAATTATTTGTTTTAAAAGATATTATAATTGATATATATATATATATATATATATATATATATATATATATAACATAAATATATATATTTTTAAAAATATATATATAATATATATATATATATATATATATATATATATATATATATATATATAGTAGGAGCAACTCCAGCTGCCTATTCTTTGGTTATGTCTTGCGGACGACATGGTTTTGTCATTTTCCATACTTGATTTAATTCAAAATATGTAGATTTCCGGGAAACACTTATTGTAAGGCCGCTGAAATAGAACTAGGGTAATGTGTAAGGCCTTAACCGATGTATCCTACTTCGGGACATTTTTTTTCTTTTATAAGATATGAATTGTTGATGAGATTATGATTAATTTTTTCTTCTTTTTAAATTTACAGGATATTATTACTAAAATTTCTTTACAATGAATAAATATAAAGAGATTATGTCATTAGATTATGTGATTAACAGCAGATCAAGGTAGGAATTTCGTATGCGCTTTTAAGGAGGGAGTTAATTTTGACAAACCATATTTTGTTTGTTGAAGATCAGAAGATATACGTCTTTGCAGGTGCACCTCATTTACTAAAATCAACTCGCAATATATTATACAAGTATAAAATTTGTACTTCTGTTGGCATTGCACAATGGTCCTATATCAAATCAACGTACTATCATTGTCAAGATATTTATAGGTACATACCAAAAGTCACTTATTTATTCCTCCATTTGGAGGTATGATTATAGTCACGCTTGCTGCTTAAGTCATAAGCAAATCAATGGATTCGGCTATATTATCATTAATTGCCCATAGAAAAATAGAAAACGATGCTTTGCCTACATCAAAATTTTGTCAAAAGATGAATGATCTTTTTGATATCAATTCATCTAACAATCTTGGATCGTCTCCTTATAAAAAAGGGTTCGAAAAGAACTCTTATTCATGGAATTTCTTACAAGAAATTGAAAGTTGGATAAAGACTTGGAAATTCTTAGATTCAAAAGGCAAAGACATTACTAAGAAATTCACCTATATTAATGGTTGGATTAAAAACATCAATGCTTTGCGAGAACTTTCAAAATCTGTGAAGGATAAATATGAATGGAAATTTTTGCTACCGAGAAGATTAGGTCAAGATGGTTTAGAAAATTTTAATGGTTTAATTAGAAGAGGTGGAGGGTTAAGAAATAATCCATCATGCTTACAGTTTATTCATGGCTTTAAAAGTGTTGCCTTTCAGTCTTTAATAAAACCACAAGATAACTTAAATGTGAAGCAAACGTACGGAATATTAAAATAGTTTTCAAATTTATTAAGACATGCTGAGAAAAAAATCAGATTCGAATTCTTTTAATATGGATTTGCAGAATCTGCTACAAGGGGAAAATTTTTCCGTATCACTGAACTTTCTGATTTAATATAAAAGAATGCGATGATTTATGTTTCTGGATACCTTGCTAAAAAGCTGAAACGTTTTCGCCCAGATTGTGTAAAATGTGATCTTGCAGTTACAGAGAAAAATTTTGATACAGAAAATAAAATATTTTTACTTTTAAAAAACTTTACAAATAACCCAAATACTGGATTAATTCAATCAACAGAATCTTTTCACAAATACTTTTTAGACTGTGAAAAGGTTTTTGACGAAGTGTTAAAAATTTATTATTGCAATAAAGGTATTAGATTTTCTTAAAAGAAAATAAAATTAGTGGAAATCTTTGTCTTTTGTACTGATAAAGTATATGAATATTTCGTAAATTTGTTGATGAAAATGAGATTATACTACACTGTAAAGTACAAAAATCGATTTCATCAACAGGAAAATGAAAGCAGAAAAAGCAGTACAAATTGAGAAAAATTTATGCATTTGTAATAAAATGTGTGTGTGTGTGTGTGTGTGTGTGTGTGGAGGTGGTCTTTTCGACTTAACGTGTGTTCTACTTAACTATTGTTTCCAGTGCATGTTGAGCAATCTACCACCATATATATATATATATATATATATATATATATATATATATATATATATATATATATATATATATATATACTATATATATATATGCCATATATACTATATATATATATATGGTGTACCGGAATTCCGGCTGCAATTTGAAATTTTATTCCGTTTCAGGCTGGAATTTTGAAAAATTCTGTTCGAAACCGGAATTGCTAATCTACAGAGAAAAAATTTGCTGAAAGGGATTAGCTAATTGCTTTACAATGTTTAATGTGCCAGTACCCTCCAAAACGTAAATCAATGAGTGCAATTAGGTTATTATATAAGGAAATTGAGAGGGAAGGAAAGGTAACTTTAGATAGATGTAGAAATATTTGGTGCAGAGGTATTATGAGAAGTATTTCCTTGAGTGTGTGTTTGGTTCTTGAAGGGTTAAGATTGTGTTTTGATGGTTCTTGGAAAACTCTAGGTCATCACTCAACAATTGCTATTGGTTTTGTACTGGACATGGAAACCAACTTAATAGTTGATTTCCATGTTCTCTGCAACTTTTGCCAAATGTGTGCGTTAAATAAAAGATGAATATAAGTGATTTCAATAAATGGGAAAAGGAGAATAAGGGTAAGGGTGAATGTGATAAAAACTTCTCTGCTGAATTCAATTCAGGAAGTATGGAGCCAGAGATTGCTAAAATTATATGGGAAAAGTCGAGAAATGGCAATCTGTTGTGTACAACTATGGCGACTGATGGGGATTCAAAGGCTTACAATAAGGTAAAGGAAATGTTTCCCTTTATGGAGAAATTAGAAATGAGATGCAAGAATGCCAAAATCATGTCAGTAAGCGAATGAAGAGGGCATTGACCCTGTTATCTAAAGGTGAAGGGCTAGGAGCAAGGAATGAGAAGAAAGGCGCCCTTATAGATGAAATAATAATTGTGTTTGCTAATTTTTATAGCAAAGCAATTAAGGACCATGTTGGAGATATTCCCAGGATGAAAAGTCAAATCAGTGCAACATAATTAGATCATTTAAAAAAGCATGATAACCACCATGGATTGCATCATCTTTGTCCAGATGGGGAGAATTCTTTTGAGTTTCTTTAACAAAGCAAAACATGAGAAAAAAGATTCCGACTACACACAGTTTAAGCAACATATATCTCTTAAAGTATTTAAAGCCATCATAAATTCAAAAGTATACAAAGACCACATCAGACGCTCTCCTCCTCAGATGTACAGGGAAGACAGAATATAAATGAAAGATTACATCCTAGGGTATGGAGTCTTGTCCCCAAGGAAAAATTTAAGAATGTCAAGTATGTGGAGGCAGCGATGTGGATAGTAATGGTAAAACATAATTTAGGAGTCTTAGAACAGAGTGGGTTACTAAAAAACCTTACTACTTCTCAAAGGATAAAGTTTTGGAAGAAACAGGAAAGGAAGAGAGAAGTATAAGCCTGGGGAGTCAAAGAAGAGAAAGAAAGTAAGACTTAATCTGGAGAAGAGGAAGGACAGACTATTAAAAGGCCAAGGAGTGGGGGGTCAACTTAATCTACAAGTTCTATACCTAAAAAGTTTGTTTATATATATATATATATATATATATATATATATATATATATATATATATATATATATATATATATATATATATATATATATATATATATATATATATATAATGATTAGAACAATGTAAGGGCAATGTAAGTATCAAATATTTCTCAGATGAATGTATTTTCCTTAGAATGTCAATTTCATTACGTCACATTCTGTAAAACTTTGAACACGTATAATCAAATTTATATTTGTTTATTAACACTGCTCTGTTTTCACAGGCAGTTGAGTTCTTTCACTTGTCCAAATCAAGTTCATGGCAGAAAACACTCTCTGCGTTGGAGAAAACAAAGAAATTCGTGCCATATTTAAATATTCTTAAAATGGTAATTATTAGCTTGAAAGTGCGAAAAGATTTCGAACCAACAATCAACAGATGTTTTCATCGAATTCCAATTTGCAAACATTTCTGAGCTCACATACTTTTAACGAACGCGTATTCGTCGTAAAGCGCAGTATCGTCAATTGTAAAGGCAGGGATGAGTTTGAGAATAAAATTAAGGGTTTCTGTTACTTCCTCCCAGCACGGTATACTCTTTAGTGTTACCCAAGTAAATTTGTTTAAGTTTTAAGTGGATCAATACATTTACAAAACTAATCAAATGCAGTTTTCTAGAATGTATGAACATGTTTAAATTTTACAACTTCTGGTGCCAGACCTTTTCCAATTTTTGAAGAATCGTTGTCACAAGTAATGGATAAAGCATCTTCACTCTTAGAGGCCATATTATAACGTAAATCATTTAATGCCGACATTTCAAAAATTGTAATTTTAGCCCTTTCAATCTTTTCAATAGTCATGCAAAAAGTGGACGCTTGGCCGTAGATAAAGTAAAGCCATGCTTCAGATAAAGGATTTTAAAAAATGATTTCATCACAAAAGGGCATATTTCTTGTGATTCAAAAAATGATTTTAAAGGGGCATACATTGTCAAAAGACGTTCCACCGCAGGGAGTAAAGCAAAGCCATCTGGTTTTGCTATATCCTAATAATTGCTTGTGTTCCTGATTGACAAATTCACAAAAATCTTTAAGTGAAATGAGAATATATTTTTGAAACGATGCCTTCAATATCAATAGGAAGAGCATCAGCAGCTGTCTGAATAGTGTTGTGAATGATATGAGCAGAACATCCTATTCCAACTAAATCATGTCCCAGGTTCTCAAAATTTGTATATATATTTTACAACATGCTTTCTATTTATTATTGCAAAATAAGTTTTTCCTCTACGTCAAAATTTTATAACATTCAGTTAAAAACGCAGAGATTGTGCAAGCTGTTTCTAAGGGGCAATGATTTTATTGCTAAAAGTTTATCTGAATCCCTTTAATAGGTTGGAAATATTTAACAAGTACTGGAAATATTTTAATGTCTGTGATTTGAAGCGTCAGTCATAATCGAAATAAAATTTAGCTTCTCGAATATCAGCCTGCAGTTTTGATACAGCTATTGGAGTAAAAACATTTAATACAATTGCCACCGCTTTTGTGCGGGCACATATAAACTTAGGGACATAACAAGCCTGGAACAGTTTTGATGAAAGATTGATTTTATTGCACTAAGTGATAAGTAAATGATACTTCAGCCGCGGTTAATTTAAGATCTTTGTCACCAAAAGTATCGTCTGAAAAACGTTGCGAGTGCTGAACTTGATGCACTGGCACGCAAAGCAGTTTAATGTTTTTCATTGTTTAAATGTTGCGTAATATCTGTTCTTTCTCCATGACTGATATTAAAGCAGGAGGAACATATGTTGCAGCGAACATATGATTCAGAAATTGTCTTTTTATATAGGAATGTATACTCCTTCTCAAGGTCTTTTTTTAAAACACGTTTTCTCTTGAATTTGGAGGCCATTACTTCAATTAATGTTAAATTTGTAACAGGCTTTAATTAATCAATATATATATATATATATATATATATATATATATATATATATATATATATATATATATATATATATATATATATATATATATATATATATATATATATGTTGCAATATCAGTATTGACATAAAAAAGACTTAAATTTTATTTTAAGTCTATTAAGCACTTAAAAAATCTTAGATTGTTTTGACTTCTGTTTCAACTGGCACCAATATATAATAACATTTCATAACTTATTTATATATTGGAACTCTTTTTACTGCTTTAAATCTAAAACTCTGTTGCTTTAGGAGCCATAAAACATATATCGATGCTTTTTCGCAATACCCCCCGAAAGATCCCTATGAGAAGTTTTAGGAGAACCCCGCATTTGAAGTGATTCATCTGCCATCCCCTAAGAAGCCCTTCTTTTTGATACTCCCCAAAGACAGAGAAAAGACAGGGAGAAGACAGAGAGAAAGACAGAAAAGAGAGAGAGACAGATAACTGGAGGGTTGGAAAATTTGGAGATGGAGGTTTAGAATGTTTCATAAGAGCTTACCACCTTAGATCGTGATCAGTCGGGACAGATAAGACATTGGGATAACAAGTCTTTAAACTTAGGATATTAGTTAGGCAGTAAAGTCAGGGAGGAGTGAAATATAGAAGTTCCGAATAATATTAGAAAGATCAGTTTCTTTTAAATTGGGGAATTATATCTTAATAAATGAAAAATAACAAATTCATTAATATATATTGAATGTATATAAATATATGTATAATGAATTATATATATATGGTTATATATCAATATATATTATATTAATTTTTTCTTTATTTTTTTTTTAATTATTAACAATAATATAAAAGACAGGGAAATAAATTATTTACAGCCAAAATGTGAAGCTAGGCTGTTGGAGAGTTTTGGTCAAGGAGCAGAGGTAATTACCAATAACATTTATTGTATAACTTATTGTATAACTAACTTTAATTAACCAAGTTATTAATAATTTCTATCTAATTATAATTTATAATATAATTGTTATTATGGTTACTGATGACAATGGCATATATTGTTCTACTTTAAATAATGCTAACAATAATATAATAATAATGCAATATTGACGAGTGGCATCAGTAATAATAATGATAATAATAATAATAATAATAATAATAATAATAATAATAATAATAATAATAATAATAATAATACATTGTAATATTTAAAACTCTGTTAGATTCCTTGAATAAATTATATTCCTTTAATAATTAATGATAAATGAAAATGCAATTATATTTATGTAATTATTTTATATTTGAATATATATATATATATTTTTGCCTAAACATGTTAAAGATGTAAGATTCATTTTAAAATTATGTAAACAATGATTAAAGAAATATTTTAATGGTAATTAATAATCATATTGTAATCAATGTTTTTATCTTGGTAAAAATATAGATTATAATATTCTTGTAAATTTTTAGATATTTAAAAATGTAACACTAATTAAATTTCAATCAAGATATTAAAATTAGTAAACTTATTATTTTAAAGATCAGTTGATTTATACTATGTTTCTTTGTTTTTATTATTACAGGTTTTTTTTTAGTTATGGTTTTTCAGCTATGTTTTTATTTTGGAATTTATGGATATGATAGGAATAAAGATGTATGGTAATCAGCGTTTCATTTAATTCAACAAGAGGTGAATTCTACATGGAAAGTGGGATGTCACCAGACTGGCGCTCTCGCAATCGGATGGATATGGTCATTATCACCTCTGTGCATTTCTTTGTAGTGGCTACTACCACCTTCGCATGAGCTCCGGAAGAGGAGACGAAGGATATTGTTTTCTCTGTAGTGGCTACTACCACCTTCGCATGAGCTCCGAAAGAGGAGACGAAGGATATTGTTTTTCTGTAGTGGTTACTACCATCTTCGCATGAGCTCCGAAAGAGGAGACGAAGGATATTTGACCAATTCGCAATCTTGGAATCTCTTGAGACACACAAGGCCAAACACTTACCATATAACCTTGTGTCCTGTCTATCCAAAAGATGAAACCTCTGTGTCCAATAGAAGGGAAATTCCATTGAATTTCGACCAAAACTTCTCTGTTTACGTAAAAGGTAAAGTACGTACATACAAAGAGAAATGTATTTTATATACAAAATAATACACTTACACTAAAATTTAAATTAGATAGGAAATTATGCACAAGACGGTATGCAATATAATGACACCTTTGGGTTTATTATATATAGTATATTTCAGCTTGTGCAAATTTCAACACAAAGGTGTTAAAATTTAAATGAAAACATATATGTTATTGTTTTCCAAAAAGTACAGAACAAATTTTTATAAATGGGTGACAGAAAAAAAATTCTCCATTATAGCTATTAGAAAAGAGCTACTTAATATAGAGAGTGAAAATAATAAAAATTTTAGAAACATTTGTAATATATAAAGATTATATAAAATTAAATTTTGATTAATGACATTATTATTGTATGTTTTTTTTTTGTTTTTGTTAAAGGCAAAATTATCAGGAAAATAATACAAAAAATTAGTAATGGCATTTTTCTTAGTTGTACAGTTCCTGAGGGAAGTTCTTTTGAGAATACAATAAGAAAATTTGCAATTAACAGCGTCAAAATAATTAATTAGGATTAGACTAATTAAATTTTTTTTATTTACTAAATGATAGTATAAAGTTAGAGAATCATTTTAGTAAAAACCGGGCTCCTTAATTATAAAAATTAGCGTAACTAGAGTTAGTTAAAGATTAGGAAAAATCTCGAATATAAACAGTATCTCATAAGAGGAGAGAATAAGAAAACTGTGTGTGTAGGAAGGCTCTATTTTACTTTTATAGTTGAATGAAGTTCAATTTCAAAAACGTCAGCAAAATAGTGAATATCGTAAAATATAGTATACTCATTCACTCACTAAAAACTTGAATGAGAAATTGTGGGAGGAAAATAGTAAGAGGGAAAAGACGCTGAATGCGGAAATAAACAAAGACAGCCTTGAGACATTGACTTTGAGTATAACATTGACCGATAAAAATATTGAACTTGAAATAGTGCTCAAGTTTATTCGTTTTTGCAAAGCTTTCAATTCTTGCTTTTCCGCCACAACACATTCACAAACCTATATATATTGTTTTGTGTTGTTTTGAGTTGTTTTGTTTTGTTCTATTTTCTTTTGTTTTGTTTTTTATTATGCATATTTTTAATTGATTTTATGCATTTATTTTAACTTTTAACCATTATTTACTTTTGATTTTTTGATTATGTATTATATATGTCGCGAATCGAGTATATATAATAAAAAAGTATTTTCGTTGAAAATAGTAAAAACAAAACCAAAAATTAGAGAAATGACCCTCGACCTGTAAAAAAATTATTTTCTTTGAAAATCGTAAAAACAAAAAGGGAAATAACCCTTTATCCGTAGAAAATTTGGAAAAGTAGAAAATCCAAATATTTCGGTTTTTTTTAATTGTGTGGCTAAAAATGCCAAAGTGATATTTTTTTTTTTGTGTTTTTTACATATAAAAATATAAAGTTTTTTTTTATATAAATTACAGTGTTGTAATTAATATAAAAGTGACAAATTATTAGAAAGGACCTTATAGAAAAAAGAACAAGTTAAAAGGTCATCAGAACAAGTTAAAAGGTCATCAGAACAAGTTAGAAGGTCATAGAACGAGAAATGGTTCTATTTTCGACCCTTGACCCCAAAACACAAATTTGTTCCAGAGAACACAGGTCACAAGAGAACACAGGTCATTAGAGAACATGTTCTCCAGAACATAAGAATAGAGAATTCTTTTAAACGTTCTAAGTGAACAAAAATTTACAGACATTGTTCCAAGAGAACACAAGACTTTCAGAAAAGATTTTTATTATAACAAGAACTTGGAGAACAAATAAAGGTTGTAACCTAAGTCAAAGAAGAACAAAAGAACTTTAGAACAGACTAGAGTTAAAAGTTCACATTTTGAGAACATTTTTAGAACATATTGCCAAATCAGAACATTGAAAATATTCTATATTCTATTTTTTATATATAGTTTTATAGAACAACATAGAACATTGTTGTGAGCAAAGACTTCAGAAAAAATATATTTATATTTTTTTTTTTTGTTTGAATAGTTACATTCACTATTTATATTAGAAAATATTAAAGTGATTAAAAGTTTCATTTAATTTTTAATTAATATTTTTTTATTGTGAGACAATTAATAGTGATTTAATATTCAATCAAAAATGAACATAGAAAATTTAGTGAAAATTATTTTCGTTCTGATAATAATATTTTTTTTGTTCTAATAGGAAAGAGAACACAGTTCCCATTTTTGTGAAACTTAGAAAAGTTAATAACAAAGTAGTTAAAAAGTTTAATAAATTAAGTGAGGTAGACATTCGTAATTAAATATTAATTAGTAACCGATCTTAATGAACAATAGTAATTAAAGTACTTAAAATAAAGTGATTAAAATTGAACACTTATAATATTTTAATTAATTTTAGAAACACTTAATGTTTTTTTTTGGTGTTTTAAATAAAAAATATTTTCTTTAAAAGCAGTCAGTATTAGTGACTGAAAAGACTTAGAAAAGTTACTTAACAAGAGCATTAGAAAATGCTATAAACTTTGAAAAAATTTTGTGAACAATTTTAGTGACTGAAAATACTTAGGAAAAGTTACTTAACAAGGGCATTAGAAAAATGCTAAAAACTTTGAAAAAATTTGTGAATATTTTTTTTAAAGAATATTTTTTAATTAGTTTCTTATAGTTTAGAAAACTTCTTTGGATAGTTTTTATATTAAAGAATGAAGAATGAATTCATCAGAGACATTTAAGATGGACTTTGAACTTTGAATCTTAATTTTGAAATAAATCAGAATATTTATTCCTCTTCATCTAAATAGATTGATAAAATACAACAAATAGCTCATCACAATGAAGAGGAAAAGAGAAGATAAAGAAGAAGACGAAAGAGTTTTGCAACAAATCGCTTCTTTATATACAAATATTGAGGAAGCTTTAGAGTACTATACCTGGCTTCATACCGAACCAAATTTGCTATTAGAGGAGCAAACGAGGACTAATTCTAGCAACAGAAACAATGAAGATATTGTTATTGAAGAACAATATCGATATAGAATGGCCACTGTGCCTTGGACAAACAATGAAACTGTTCCCACAGTAGAAAACCTAGGTGATATTTTTACAGTATGTCAAAGAGACATATATCCTTCAGTAAATGATTTTACTGTTTATCGTATGCAAGATATTCCTTCAGAATTACCACCAATAGATTATAATAACTTTGGTTGGTATATTGATATGGTTCTTTCAGATCTTGATTATGAAGAAGATTTGGATAATGTCATCATAGAAGAATGGGATGGTTCAATAGACACTTTATCCCTGTTAGAATGGGAACCTTCCGAGGAAGATGCGTCTTTAATGGCATGGTTAGAAGAACCAGAAGTTATAGATCACATCATGGGTATTTCTAATGAAAATGACGCTCCCAACAATGATAATGAGAATCAAGAACCCCCAACAGAATTTCTTAACAATGATCATCATCAGATAGAAGAACATGATCAACAGATAGTAGTTTTTGATCGACATATGATAGATCACGATTATTGTACTAATAATCCTGCATTAGAAGAAAACGATACTTCTTCTGAGAGAGCTAGAAGGCTCCATACAATTATGAATAACATAGGTTTGTCTATTGAGGGAACCAGACAACGCCAAACGATCTTGAATTCATTATATGGAGGTCCTCTTGATAATGAACTCTCCATGAACCCTTTAGTTAATCCTTTATCAGAAGGCTCTAGAGAAAATGAGCTCCTGACAAATGAGCACAGTAATCCTAACTTGCCTCCTGGACTGAGTATATATGAATACCAGAATATACTTAACAGAAGTATAGAAGCAGTAGGTTGGGAAGACACAGATAGTGATATTTCTTCCGAAGGATTTAGGAAACGACAAACATTTATAGATAACATAGAAAGAAGGATTATTGAAGAGAGACTTTTAATGAATTCTTCAGACCATTCTATGAATAACAATAGTCCAGATCTAGAAGAATATCCCGGTGGTTTTGATCATACAGATGTTCAAGTGTTGGACTACTTTCCTTCTATTTTAACACCTATAATAGAAATAGAAGAAGAACCAGAAGACATTACTATGGTTATTGAAATATTTGGGGAAGAACAAGATGGGGACACATCTCCCCCCACGACTGTTAATGAATATATGAATCTTTAGATAATTAGAGTGGATAGACCTCTTCTTATGCCAAAAGATAGAATAATAGTACAATTACAGCAAAGAAACTCACCTAATTTTACTTAAGGTGATAAAAAATAGTGTTGATGAAAAAGCGGTAACATTTTTGAAGAAAAGAAGATGGTCATAACAGATCGATAGTTACCCATTCTTTAATAGACTTCTTTAGATTTAAATTTATGAAAAAGATTGAGAATACTTCATTAAAAGATTTAATAAAATTATTTTTTCTTTGATCAAGAAGGATCATTGAAAAAGAGAGAGAGTAAACATAAAATTTGGATTTCGGAGGAAATGTAAAAAATTGTTAAATTTGCTCACACTGATAGCTCCATGAAAATCAACTTCTTACAATAAAATCACCAATGTATATATATATATATATGTATATATATACAGGCTTTAACAATTCATAGTAAAATTTATAAAATTCATACGGGAAAATATGATCCTGGGACCTAGAAGCAAATCAAGTAGAAAATCAGAAATTTCGAAAATTGCTGTTTTCGCTTCAAGCGCCTTTGTAAATTTTAACCATTATTTAAACAATATTAATAAATTTATATATATATATATATATATATTTAAACATATATATATATTCAATAAAAACAGAAAATTAGAGTTTAAACTCCAGAAGTCAGAATTTATAAGCTTAGTTTGAGATTGGAGTAAGGTAAAAATGGAATATTCCACAGAACCAAATTTTGAGGAAATATTAAAGAGAATATTGTCCTTCATTCAACAGACAGCCAAGGAGAACAGATTACTCCACAGAAATATTGTATTTTAAATTAATATTAATTAAAGAAGTTAATTAATATACAATTGATAACTCTTTTAGGAAGAAAAGAGAATCCTAGAATGAACAAATATCAAGAAGAAAAGGATATTTTTCAAATAGAAACTCTTAAGAAGAAGAGATTACCAAAGCCAATTTAAGTATTGATATTAAATGAAGGTTTCAGATAAAGAAGTTAATTACTGCTTCAGTATTAGAAAAAGAATATGAAGCACTTAGATTTAAACTGACATTCATTAAATCTAGCTAGAATACTAGAATAACATTTTATTCTAGAAAATTTTAAAATGGAACTTTAAAGAAAAGTTCTAGTTTTGAAAACAGAATTTTATAGAATATTTTATTTATTTTCATTACTTTTAGGAAATAAATTTAGACTAACAGTCTTTTGTTTGAAAATTACCAAGACATTATGTAGCACTAATTTTACAGAATTTAGCAAATTTGCTCAAATCATAGACGAACTTTAAAGATACCAAAGCTGATATCTTAATAACTTTTATCCTCATAAACTTTTTAAAGGCTCAAGTGACAAAAGTTTTACAGGAGAATATGAGAATAAAACGGACATTTTGAAAATGTTATAGAAAAAGCTAGAAATATCTTTAAAATAGTTCATAAACTATTAGTCAGAAATGAGAAACCTATTCTTTGGAACTTTATATCAATTTTCTTTAGAAAAGAACATGAGAAGACCCATCGGTGCTTGCTCATGGAACATTTATAAAGGTGTTTATTTATTAATAATTTATATTCAAATGTTAATAAAGAACATATTGTCTTATGCCTACATGGATTATAGGATAAGAGAAAAGAAAGAAAATAAGAATTTTTATTCTATTTAACCATTGAGGTTTTAGAAAAGACCTAGGTTAATATTTTTGAAACAGAAGGTTCCAAATAAAGAATAGATAGTTTAAGATTCAAAAGATTTCACTATCAGAAAAGATCTGATAAGAAAAATATAACAGTGTAGAATAAAAAAGATATCTTAGATCGCTTAAGGAAGATAACCTGTAAAGGAAGGAATGGACAACCTTTTAAATAGGAACCTCTTCCCAGATAGCTTTCAAGAACTTTGATACATTTACATTTTGTTTAACATTTAAAGTGAGTTTTCCAGTTGCAAAAATTTAAACAACCTTTGACCCCAGATAAGAAGATCGAAGTTTACTTTGAATGAACTTGGACACTTTATTTAAAGTTAAAATGAAAAGCCAAGAAGGCCTATTCCTGTTAAGAGGAAGATAGGGGTATATAAAGAACAGAAAGGTTCTTTTATAAATACTAGCTAAGAAAAGGTTAGTTACTGGTCAGAAGTTGTGACAATTTAGACAACTAGATGGGAACGAAACTTTTTAATAACTCTGTTAAAGAACAGATACAGAATAATTCGAGACTCATCCGTGGAAAAAGGACAGAGAATCCTAATATTTCCAGAACTCAGTAATGACCAGGAATTCCATAGGATTGGAAGGATAAGCCGGTTATTCACCAAGGAGTTCTAGCAATCATTCAGGAATTGTAAAGTTAGCATACTTTACAAGGAATATTTACCGTTGGCTGCTACTTTTGAGAACTCGTAGATAAAACTAAGAAAGTAATGAAGACTTTCCTTAAGTTTAAAGAAAGCCTCTTTAGGCATTGAAAAGAATTACAGTCAACAGGGAAATCAAGAACTCTGTTTTAAAAATAATTAGTGACATAATGGTCATAAGAAGTGTGTTTAAAAACCACTTGTGTTTTTTATGTTTAATAAGTGCCAAAAAAGGATAAAGAGTTAAGAATAGCCAGAAAAGGGAAAGAACAGGATTATCCTGACAATATTCCATCTTGGCAAGGATTTTTACTTTTATCTTGGCAATGACAGAAATTAGGAGTAAACCCTAGCAAATTCTAGCAGGGATCCACCCTAATGACAATAACACTAAAAGTTATTTATGTGAATAAAATTTATGAATGAAAACCTTCAAGAAACTGTTTATAACTTAGTTGGAAAATAAGAAAGAAATTATAAAAGAAAATTATAATTTTAAAAGTTTTAAATTTGTTGTGGAAAAGCCTTTTTATCTCAGACCTTCTTCTCTCAAATACTTAGGAATGTTAAGAAGTTGTAATGAAAATTGATTTCATAAGAATCTTTAGAGCTACCAGAAAGAAATTGAATCTTCAAGTTACCGTAACACTACAAAACCACATTGAAATTTATACGTTATTTATTAGAAAAATATAAATAACACATTGAAAGTTTATACGTTATTTATCAGGGAAAATAAATAACACATAAAAGGATAGTTCATACGTTAGTTAGTTGAAAATAAATAACATATGAAAATTATAGTTCATATTCATTGCAGGAATATGTTTCAGTTTTGTCTTTTATATATTTTTATATAAAGAAAAACATCTTTTATATATTTTTATATAAAGAAAAACATCTTTTATATATTTTTATATAAGAAAAATATATTTTATAGATGTATGGTAAAGAACCATACATATTACAGAAAATTACCTTTTATATATTTTTATATAAGAAAAATATATTTTTATGATGTATGGTAAAGAACCATACATATTACAGAAAATTATCTTTTATATATTTTTATATAAGAAAAATATATTTTTATATGGTAAAAACCCATACATATTTTTAAGAAATTAGCAGAAAATATCTCAGAAACTTCACATATTTTAGGTGAATGTTTTTAAATGTCGGATTTGTTTCTCTCCTAACATCTGTTAGTAAACTAACAAGATTGTTAAATTTAGAAAAGAACAACCAGACAATTCTGGTAAAATGTTGATTATGATAATCACAAATAGAACGTAAGACTTCAATTTTGTTCCAGAATAATAAGAATGTAAGTGAAGAGGTAGGAAGTATTGACACTATGATTGTTCAATCGCTATCTTCATACTCATTCCCAACAGGAAAGAACAAATTGTTTGAGTCAACCAGACAACTTTAAAATTGTGTCTACTACAACAAAGAATATTGGGAGACAGTCAGAATAAAAAGGCCTATGGAAAGTGTCTTTACTGTTCTTTTCTTATTCTTGATGGGAAACTAGACACAGAAGAAAGTTAAAACTTTAGGAAAAAATCTATTAATGAATAAAATAATAAATTAATAAATTATTAGAACAGAAGACAGAATTTGATTCTAGGAAAATATTCAACCACACTGAATTCTAGAAAAATATAATTTTATTTTCGTTAGTCCTAGAAACTCTTTTGTATAAAATATTTGGTTTTGACCAAGAAAATGTACATAAAGACTGCCTCAGAATTGTAAACAATTGTAAATATGGAATTGAATACCTAAGGTAGTATAGATTTGTGAATTTGAAATTAGAAACATGGAAATTTAGGTAGAAGATTGAATTTATTGAGAATAAGAAGAATTGAGTGACTGAAAACTACCACAAAATTGAAGATTTGAACATAGCAATTTTTTCATAAGATTCTCAATAAATTCCACCAATTACCTGAAACAGAAGTACCTGCTTATATTTTTATATTTTTATATAGAAAAATATAAAAATGTAGTTATTTTACATAAATTGATTAAAGTTAAGAAATTTTAATGAGTTTTCCATTTACTAAACTCATATCAAAGAACATTTGAAATTGGTTCTTTGAAAATAATTATTCAGATAGAATATATATCATGAAAAGACATGTGATATACTTAAATAGTTCCTATTAATATTAAGAAAATACAATGGAATGTTAATTGGTCCAAGAAGCTAAAGAAGCATTTCTTTTCCAATCTTCCAATAAATTCCATTATTTTTATTCAGTTTGCTGTAAATAAAATCTTTGATAATTTAGAAACAATTTCTAGTTAACATAATTATCTTACATCTTAGCAATTACATGATGACAAAAGATTACTAAATTAAAATAAAAAGTTTATAACTTTTATAACTTTGGAATAAAAGTCTTTTCATATCATTTCTATCATCTATCAGACAGAGGGACTAAGTTGAATTTTGGACTTTCATCTGAAAACTTTTGAAAGATAAGATAGAAAGTTCTAACAGCTTAAGAAAAGAAAAAAATTTCCATAATGTAACCAGGAAATTTGGAAAGATATCATCGATTAGAGATTCTTCATCAGAACCTCAGGATTAATCTTAGCAGGGTCCGAACATGAAAAATGATTTGAACATCAGGATTTATATGAACATCAGGATTTATATGAAAATTGTGTTAGAAGACATCAAGAAGATGGAGTTATACTAATTAACACTAATTAGTATGTTGTAAATATTTAATATGTTGTAAATAAACAGTATAATACTTTCTTATTTTTATATCCTGGCTAAATATTTTTATTGTTTTACAGAATATAAAAACTTTACACATTAATTCTTTTTACTTTTAGTTTTAAGTTTTATTACAGAAAATTTAAATTTTTTTTTCTGTGTATACTTAACATTTTTTTTTATTTTATTTTATTATTCGTTAAAGCGTTTAATTTTTTTTTGCCCCAGGGTCCAATTATTATTTAAATAAAGAAAACTAAATAAAAATCGGAAATTTTTTTTTTTTTTTGGAACTTTATTTCATATATTTTTTTATTTCATTTAAAAATGACACAAAGAATTTAGTTCAGTAATTTTTGTTTTGTTTAATAATAAAATATAATAAACACATTCAGAATTATTTTTTAATTATAAAGTTACTATTAATATTTTTAAGTTCATTTTTTTTTATTTTAAAAAATACTCAGATATTCTATATAAGTTGGTTAATATTTTAATATTAATTTTTATTTTATATTCTCAAGAATTTATTTTAATTTTGTTTTAATTAAGAATTAGCCTTATGCTATATATGCTATATAATCAGAATGTTTATTAATAATAAAATTTTTTAATTTTAATTTAAATATAATCAGAAATCTTTTAATTAAAAATTTAATTTTAATTTTTAAACTATTATTAACTGCAGGTAGAATTATATAAAAGCATCATAGGGCAGAGCTGCTAAGAGCCAGCTACGGACCTCAGTTATTAAAGAAGTTTTACTTTTGAAAATGGACTTTTAATTTAAAAAATCAGGAACATATTTTTTTTTAAATAAGATTGATTTTAACAATTGCTGATATAACGTTTAATTAAAACATAATCTTATAACTACATAAATTTAATTATAATCTACCCAATAACCCAAACCCAAAAAACTTTTTAATTATTTTAACGTAATAGACGGCGACCATTAAATAAAATATTTTTAGATAACGTTAAAATGATCCAAATCAGATTATAATTTAATTTTCTTTGTAAAACTTTTACATAACCCACCGACAAACATTGCTTTACAAAAACCCATTCTTTGAACGTTGGCTTGTTTGATTATTGAATATGGGGACGCCTGTAATTAATTGTCGTACCGTCCAACAAATAAAAGAACAATGGATTACACTTTACATTTCTCTCATTACATGAACCAATTACAAACATTGCTTTGCTTGCTTTTTAATATGTTTTTAATGTTTCTACATATTAACGCTTTCACAAAGTGCTTGCTTATTAATATTTTCTCAAATTACTTTGTGTATAATTTCCAAATGTATTCCTGTAACGTTATTTGTTTATGTTTAACCTTAAGCATTTTAGTAAGTTTTTTTTAAATGTGCCTTCGTATAACTTTGTTAACCTAGTACTGTGAACCTTTGTCCATCTTGCATTGTGATGTAAAACTTTTCTTTTACTAACATTTCATGAAATTGATCCAGAAGACCAATAGATTTAGTTAATAACTTTAACTCCATTTTTTTTTAAAGAATGAATTTATTGATTAATTTATCTAATCAGATTAAAATTTGATTCAAATAGTAAAGTAGCTTTAACTTCAACTAACATAAGTTTTCATGATAAAATTTATATTTTAGTTTTGAGGATTTTGAAATAAGATGTTTAAGTGCAGTTTTAAGAAACCATCCTGGTC